>BJCO01406854.1:0-10888 GCA_018326465.1 Flaveria floridana | reverse complement strand
ACTAGTTTCTTTTTGTTCTTATTGAAGATTTGAAGCCTTGATAATTTTTATATGCGAGAAAATAAATAAATAAAAAAATCCTACAAAAACTGTATAAGGTTTTGGTAGTGGTGTTGCTCTTACGAGTATAACTAGTTATTTTACCTGTAGCTTGTTGTTGCAGCATGATAAAATATAGATTACAATCGACCCGACTTGTTTCCGAATTAAATTTATGTCAATATGTAGAGTTACTTGAATTTATACCGTTGAACGAAAACATATATATTATCTGATTTTTTCCGAACAATTTATGTGAAAACATAGACTTACAATTGCTCCGACTCGTTCGAATCAACTTTACATTGAAATGTAGAGTAAATGAAAATGTATTATATTTGACAAGACGTGTTTCCAAACAAAACTTACATCAAAACGTAAACCAACTCAAAGCGTACATAACAATAAGCACGGAAACGTTTTACATTTAACTCAACTAATCTTTGAACAAAAGTTACATAAAAATGTAGATGTATGTCAAAACATAGATAGTCCTAAAGCGTATATAAAATTAGACACACAAACATTTTATATTTGACCCGGGCTATTTTTTATTACGTCCCGAACGTAGACGAACCTAAATTTATATTGTACAGTGGTAAACTTGAAACTTTAAAAACTTAAAAGGGAGTTAGAAATGATATTTTCTAAAGGTTAAAAAAAATTTAAGGACAAAAAATATCAATAAAAAAACAGGTTTCTTGCCAGTTTGTATGCCAGTGACAAACGCCACCGACCTTTATAAACGTGTATAAGTAAAATGGAGCATGATAGGGAAGGGTAACCACTATCATAGTTGGGACCTCACAATCTCACGGACACAGTTTATTAAAATATTTCATCATTCATATTTCATTCTTCTAACCAAACGCAGCCTTAATCTTACGAAGCAAGACAACCACTTTAATTGTCTTTGGATAACAACCAAATAGCTACTTTTTAGATTTTGGAGAAATTTTGGATTTAATTAGAACTTTATAACTCGTTTGATCCTTTTAAAATTGCTATTAAATGATTTTAAAACAAATATCTTACTAATTTTGTTAAAGAAACTAAAATAAGAAAACCCTCTGATCGAGCTTGTAACATATTTCACCAATAATGTAGTAAGAAAGCTCCTCACTCCAAACACACTTGTATACAGCAATTTGCCCATCGTCTTCATACCCTTCGACACCGCACTGTAAAAGAAAGCCCTGCATTCCGACCACCTGAAACCACCCGAAATACCCTCAACTGCAGCAACAACAATGTGCACTTTGGACCAAAGAGTGTATAAAAACCAAGTTTGAGGAATCCTTGTTTGGATATCTATTAACCGACTACCTTTTGCACTTCAGGAAACAAAGTTAACATGCATTTCTTCTCCCACTTCAGAAAATATATCTTCCACCCTGGGTAGTAATAACATGTTGATCATTAAAGCAAAAGCAGTATTTCTAGTGTCTTAACTGTTTTTTGACCATCTGCCTGCCTTTTGGGTCAAAAATGATCTAATATATTTGACCTTATTAAAATGATGTTTCATTTAAGGCTTAAGGACATACATGATATATATGTAAATTTTAGACCAGATAGTGGGACAAGTAGATGAAATAAGCGATCGGAATATAATGTTTGGTGGTGAAATAGAATCATCTAATTTCCAAATATGTCCTACTTGACCGGTATGGTAAAACAGATATGTTTTCTATATTTTAACAAATTAAAAATAGTTTCAAGATTCATATTAAAATTTGATGATTCCCATACCTCTGCTTGTCTATATTAACATCTGTCAGCCAGGCTGTTAAATATACCTGCAAAAATAATGAAAGTTCATACTATCAAATGATCCTAATGTATTTCAACTTGAAAGAGATAAAATCATAAAAAATGCATAATTGCCCAGATTTTGCATTGACTCGGTATGGTGTTATACATTAGGAGAGTGGTAGGTAATCATTGAGATCCATTTATTGTTCACATAAAAGAATTTGTTTATCATTATAATAAGAAAATATCTAGCCATATATATTGTAATTGGATAAGAATAAGGATGTTAACCATTGAATCCACTCTTCATTTTTTAATTTTAGTTGGGGTCTTTAGTACAATAATAATGAACATACTACAGCATGACTAAATGCAAAAATACAGATCTATAAATCAATTCTTACAGAAACTCTGTTAATATTTAGAAGTACAGTTTTGTAGTCACCTGTGATACCTGGTGCAAAGAAAAGCATAGGGGCTACTTGCTAAACATTTAGAGGTGGCAATTTTCACCCATTTACTTACAATGGTCAATGGGTCGATTTGGTTTGGTTTATCTCAAACATTTAGCTAATTGATTAAAATTTGAAAGTTGCCATGACTCTAGTTTTAATGCATACAACCTCTCATATTATTTTACTCAAGATTCAGATTATTACTATAACAAATGTTTTCATTATAATAATTAACACACTAACTGTTCATGAAGTATACATAATGGACAAAATAGCGTTTGCATGACAACCCAGCCCGTCAAATTTTGACCTGTTACCTGACATGTCCGCCCCACCCATCTTGCCACCTCTACTTATATAACAATGTATAGTTACTTGAGCTTTTGAGTCATGTACCTGTAAGACATCAGGGGTCAGTTGGCTATTGGATTGCTTAATATTTTCAGATATGCAACCATCCAACTTTGTAGGGACTGATTCAGAATCTTCTCTACAATCCAGGTTGCATCTACTTAAATCATCAAACTCCCCTTGATAAATTTCATCTGACCAACACAATCTTTTGATGATTGAATCTTCTTTAATTCTAAGTGAGAGAAATTCTATTACGAGTAAGCGCTGCACTTTCATACACAAAGCATTGTATAAATCATATACACCATATTGTAACAAATTGTAGATCTAACTTTCTTGCTGTGGTTCAATGACATTCAAGAGTACCTTTAACTTTAGTTCCAACTTGAACATCTGAACCAGTTCCCAAGCTAATTTCTCTAGCATCATCATAGATGAAAAAACATTGGTAAGAAAATACACAACTTCTCTGAGAATAACAATATAAGTAGAGAGTGTTAACTATAAAAGATCTTAAATTACCAAAAGAAGATATAGACCAAAAAATAAAGACCGGCATCCCTCCACCATCACCATTGTCATTTGTGTCATTGGAGCTGCTAGAGAATTGTATAAGTGGGCTATTAGTTTCCCCCTTAAGAAAACATCTGAGGGACGTACTCGTATTGACCATATTCACTACTGTACCCACCTGTAAATCAAAATAGTGTAATACTCTTTAAATTCTCGGTATTGAAGATCTTTATGAAGGTGATAAAAGAAATATATCGAGAAATAAATCATTGAAGACCTATATGTATGTATACTTGATGCATTTTAATCCAATGTTGGTGGTTTTTAGTTCTTGCTTTCTTTTCATTGATCTACTTTAACCATGTATCAAAGCTAAACTGTACTCTAATATAGCCACTATAAATGAAGGGAGCATACCATTTCCTTGTATGAAGACAAAAGATTATCACGATGAACAACCTACAAGGAACAAGCAAACATCAGGTAGGATTCAAAATATCAAACACAAACCATATGTTACTAACACTCATAGATGGTATTTGAAGTCATAAAACTTCATAATTTCGAATCAAAATTAAAGCAGCATTCTCTAAATTCATTATTGTCATGCTTGAATCTCTAATTTCAGTCCCAAAAGACCAAGAAAAACGACTGTTACATGAATCCATTCCCCAGACTCCATGTAATACAATTGGCCTATGATTCCAAGCTCAAATGCTACACACATAATAAAGAACACATCTGAAATCAATCACCTGTTGCTTTAATAACTTCCAGCAAGCTTTATTCTGAATGCCAGGCATATCACTCAAAACACCCAATTCCATATCTTTCATGAACCTGAAGCAGAAACCCACCAAAAACTGACACACATAAACAGCATATCGAACAAGAAAAGAAAAAAGAAAAGCCCAATTAGAAAACATCATACAGATGTACGTTTTATAATTATGCACATAAAGATATAAAAGAACTGATTTTGGACATAATCTTGTGTTAATCAAAGATGTTGACAAGGTGTTTGAGAAAATGCCTCTGAGAAAGATAAGCGTTAACGAGCGAAGTGGCGTGTGATCTTGCAGATGAAGATGCAGACACCCAATCTTGCCTAAGGGAATTCATTTTGGACCATTGGTTCTTCATGTTTCTTTGTGCTGCAGGTCTCCATAGGCGGTTTACTGAAGATGGTGAAGATTTGACTCCTGAATTGTTAAGGGTTTGTTGGGTTGTTTCAGATAATGAAAGCAAAGAAACTCTCGACTCCATTTGACGATTTCGTATAAAGGATTTATGCAGAGAAACTATTCGAATTGAAGTGGCAGTAAGAACATGTTTGAGATTGCTATTTAGTTGGATAGTTAAAAAAAAAAATGTTTGGATTAGTTTATAAATTAAAAAGTTGATAAGTTATTTTATAAAAAACGTTTGGTTTAACTTATTAATGTAAAATAATAAAAATGATATTATTTTAAAAGTCAATAAGCTGTTTTTTAAAAAACATTTAGGATTGCTTATTTACTTTTTGGTAAAGTCAATACGTTGTTTCTATTTTTTCATTCTTGCAAATTGAGAAAATATTATCAAATATATAAATAAGAAACGTTTACATAATTTTTAAAAAATAATGTCATATTACATTCATCTCCATGAGATTGTTAAAACAACACAAAAGATGCACGATGTTGTGAAACTAATGTCACACCACATTCATCTCCGCGAGTCCATTAAATCTTGCGCAATTATATCTCTTATTGCTGTCATATACGTAACATCATGATCCAAACGATTTGTAGTCGGAAGTTCTTCATTAATGTCATTTGTAGTACCACCTTTTTTGGGATTGTAAGATTATTGTTGGACGGTGTTAAATGCTTCATCAAAGCTACCGGCCTTTCTAATAAAATTATGGAACGCCATTGACGCTATCCCAATACTCACTTGGTGCTTGTATGTATAGTTAACATGAATATCTCTTGATAACGCTCATCTAGCTTTCCACACTCCAAAAGTTCTTTCAATAATGTTTCGTAACAATGAGTGGTAATAGTTAAATGTCTCTTTTGGTCCCCGAGGAGCACGCATGGCTCTACTCTGTCCACGTTAAAATTCCGGTGTATGATTACGAATGGTTTGACCTTTGTACGGAGCAAGATAACCATTAGTATTTGGGTATCTGGGATCAACAACGTAATATTTATCTACAAATAAGACAAACAATAGTTAGGGTTTTCTAACATATATAACAAATAAAAAAATAAATGTACAACGGATCATTATACTAACCACCAGTTGGATGTAGAAACTGTAGTTCCTGCCTCCGTAAGGCTTCATTGAATGTTCTCGTGTCTTGTGCACCCACCTCCTGTCCAGCCCATACAAATATAAAGCACATGTTAAATCACAAACAATCATTATATTTTGTGTTGCATATCCCTTTCGACCAATGTACTTTGGTTGTTCCGTCAATCGAACTGATGCCCTCACGTGTGTCCCATCAATAGCGCCAATATAATCCTACAAATATAAAAAGATGAAATAATTAATTTATTTGTTAAATTGCAACATTGGAAACACGGAACATTAGATAATACCTTGAATATTGGATAATACCGGGGATTATTTAATATATACACGGGTACATCACCATTATGGTTTTCGGGTGGCGATGGCTGCCATAACTTTATGAAAATGTATGAATCGTTTCACCGGAATGATTAAAAGATTTTTGGATAAATCTATTCGTACACCCATGACCCAAAGTCATCAAGAAGATTCCAACCGACTCCTCAATAGACATATTGCGGGTTTGTTTCAATCCATAATTAGTAACAAGATCTACGCATAATTGCTTGAAAACTGATACGTTCATTCTAAATATTTCATAACATCGTCTAGGATGTCCATTTAATATTTCAGTTATAAACATGTGCCCTGTTTTTGTTAACGTGTGACATTGTTTCTTCTATTATGCAAGTCACGTGCTATTATTATCCCTTTAACAACTATTCCACATAAACTTTTGAATTCTATATCCTCGCCGCCCAAAGTTTCTTCATCACTATCATATGAATCAGAGTCGTCACTATCCATCCTAGATAAATACAAAAGATGTAAAACAAGTTTATTAAATTTAAAAACAACACACACTAATGTCAACTAGTTGGGACACAAATTTTTAAAAATAGAAATAACACATATTGTCAAATGATAACACAGGTTCAAGCCTCCCGCCACCACTCATTCGATGCGTCGACTAAGTTTCTCGTTCCACCGATCCCAATTTCAAGCCTCACTAAGCGATCATAAAGCTTTCATTCTTTTTTCATGCCATCCCATTTGTTTTTAATTTGTTTTTTATCAAGGGTTTTGTCAGTTTTTTCATACATGTTTTTTTTCTATATTATCCCACCCAAACTTATTAAAGTGAGTACCGGGTTTATTCCCTCTTCTAAGTTCAAGGAAATATGCATCAATAAACTCCTTGTACGTAACATCATCCCACAAAAATTTTGATTTATTCTTTTTAGTTGATGTTTCACAATCCATTGAGGTAACTGTTAAAAAACAAAAAACTTTACTTGTTCTTGACTTTACTTAATGAACACTAAAACCAAACATCAATAAAATAAACTCAAGTTCAAAAAATAACACTGATTTTGCTGAAACTAACTGCTGGACCTAAGGGAATTACATACTGATGTGTTAACCTATGTATTACAAACCATATGCAGGATAACAATTAACAAATAAACCTTAGAAGATACCTTCCCCTAGCGCACAGAAAACAAGATTAGAGTGCCCAAATATGCAAAAGAATTGCAAACAACAGCAGGTAGTCCATACCAAAATTTGCAAAACCAATGATTTCATTTGAAAATACTCATGAATGAAATGATCATCACATGCCAGTTATTAAGTTTTATGGAATTTGGAATATGATGTCTGTGTACAAAAGGGTTTTAAAAGAGAATTATGGTTGGGTTTTAGTTGACCCACAACACAGGAAATTGAAATCAAACCGGAACAAGAAAAGTTGAATTTTAAGATACGAGAGATTGAAATCAAACATTAAGTTAATAAGTCATAAGTAGATTAAAAAGTAGCTAAGCCAAACATGCAATAAGCTGATGATGATGGGTATGTGAAGGTCATAAAAATGATGAATGTGAATTGGGCAAGTTAACCATGAAATTGAGCAAAATAAACATTAATAAAATCAAATTTGCAAACAAACATAAACTTTAAACGCTTTATAGGACCATGATTTTTAACATCCTTAGGGAAGAGGCTAAACTTATGTCTATGTGATAACAACGGACTTAACGTGGTAAAACTATATTTAATGAGTATTTTTTTAAGCGAAAATTTTGTCAGTTCTACCTACCAGCCAACCAGGTAACCAACAACTCACACGTGAAAGTTACGACTGATGTGAGTTGACATATAACTCCACGACCCTTGGGTACTTTTTTTTAGGTATTTAAGTTGGCTCACATAATCATCGTACATTTGTTACGATCGAACTAAATTTTACAATTCTTTTTATTAAGTTGTAAAAATGGAACTAGAAATCTTTTATGTACACGTGGGAGCAATTGACTACTCTTATGAAGACGTAAGTGTTTTTCTTGTGAATATTAAAACATAACTATTTCAATTTTTTTAATCTCATTTTTTACAAAAGATGTCCTTGATATTTAGTTATTTCACTATTTAGAGAAACCGATATATAGTATTTATGTTTTCAAATTAAGTAACATAACAACATTGTTGTTCTAAACTCTTAGTTTAATATAATATTTAAACTTTATGTGATATTTAAATAAGACTAAACTGTCATCAAAATTTTAACTAGTATTCAACCAACGAGCCAATAAAATGGTTGGTTTAACGACCACCCTCTTGTGAAATGATTGCAACATCATGGACGTAAGTCACACTGATCGAACAACTTTAAATCATCGTGTTTGTTTAATTGCTTTCGTGTGTGTGTTCAATATAATGTACGCAATCCCCACTAGAAAGAAATTAAGTATGTCAAGCATTTTAAACTTGTTTGAAGTTCTTATCTTATTATGAGATAGATAAAATCACCATCATGTGTTTGGTTTTAGCTAGTGTGCCTGTGGCAAAGCTAGAAAACGCCTTATGGCCTTCAGGTGGCTTTCCATGCACATCTAGGTCAAATATGATTAAAATTATAGTTTTAGGAGGTTGGTACGTGGCATGTTGGTCGTGGGCTCGAGTCATGTAAGCAACCCCTCGTAGAAATACAATTTACTTGGTTAAGAATGCCCACATTAGGCCCAAAGTTGCTTTGGCACCATGAATCCACCTATACAGGAGCCTTATGCACTGGGTTTGTCCTTTTACGGAGGTTGATAATGTAAAAACAAAAAAGGATGAAAAAATTATGAATGATTGATAAAAAAGGTTTGGCTTTCAAGACAAGAGCATTTTAAAGCACATCACGCATTTTAAATCCAAAATCAAGTGATAGAAAGTAAGCTCTAGCGGGTTAATTTTAATGCAGTTTATTACTGATTTCGTACAAAATTGACTGTAATGCCACCACAAGAAGCTAACCATGATAAATAAATTTAAACACTGCATCACTAACACTATCACCAAGCAGACAACTCTACAATCAAACAACAAATTTACCAAAACACACAAAATGGAAACAATTCAAACAAAGATAATCCAAAATGTAGCAAAAATATGCACCCCAAATCCTATAGCGGAGGCTTTGACAGTCACAACCCTGTTGGATTTCAAGCCCCACTTGAGATGAAGAATTGAGTTTTGCTCTTGCTATGCATTGTGCCACTTTCGTTGAACGGCAAACGTTTTGGGGGAAGAAGCAATTAACAACAACATCGATGAACGATGACAGTGATTAGAAGTGAATAAGGGTACGTTTTGAAGTGGATGTGTGGTGGTTAAATGAGTAACGACACCGGACAATGACCAGAGATTGAGCAATGACATGAAGTACACAACAGTAAATAAGTAGGACAAAGGTAAATGTAAATCCGTAGTTAGGGTTTTGGCGTAAGTTTCCGAATAAGACATGCAAGAAGATTTTACGTTGTAACTTTTATATTGTTTTAGAAATTATGGTCTTTGTTAGAGTTGCCAGTTTATGAATTAGTTATTAAAGAATTCCCCTTAATTTGGCTTAAAAAGGTTTGCGTGTTACATTTTGTTATATGCATTTTATGTTACTAGTAAAAAACCCGCGCGATGCGACGGCAAACACTTAAAATGAGTAAGGCTCGGTTTCAACAACTATATAGAATAATGAAAACCTATTAATATACACCTTGTGGTTTCAAAAAAGTTTTTGACAAGGGAGTGGCTAGAGATGACATCAGTGTAGAGCAGAATATGTTAAAAAGTGAATGGAAGTGACACAGCTGATGCCTAGCCTAAAAATCTATATATGTATAGAATTAAAATAACATATAATAGCATCAGACATGTTCATACAAAAGATTTGTGCATGTAATGAAAATATGAATCAGTAATGTAGTAGGAAATAAGATCGATGAAATTCTTATATACAAATCTCATCTCCTTAAAATTAATGAACTGACAACCGGGAATGTATTACTTCATTGGAATGGGAATTGACACAAAACTATAAAGAGATCTCTCGTTGAACGACTAGTAATAAAAAATCAAGATCATATGCACAATTGATCAAGTTAGAAATAGTGAAGTTAAAAATTCAAAACTAAAGATCCATTAAAATTATACTTGATACTTGGTTAAAGCGTCAAGTTCAAACCATTGATAAGTTTTAGATTTTTATCACCTGGTTCAACACATCAACACATAAAACACACATCTGAGTGGATAGCGATCATCCATGAATCCCACATCTGAGTGGATAGCGATCATCCATGAATCCCACAACACATAAATCATATATGTCGTATGAGTGCAGCTTATACTCTACCGTCAAAATTAGATATGTAGTTAGCTAAATGCCAAAAAAAAGACATGATCCATCTATGAAACATATTACTCTCTTCTGCATTACAGAATTACATACGAACTATCTAATTTTCAAACATGTAAGGAGATTTGAAACCAGTGACATAATTTGAGATCAAAACCTTCATGTTTGAAGGTTTGGCGTCGATTTAATTGGCGATGGTCAATACTGATAAACACAATGAACTGTCGGGCAGTGACCATCTGAAAATTCCCAAAATGACTTGAAATAAATCAACAAATACTATTAATATAAAAATGCATGGCACACGTAAGCATGAAGAAAAATATACTAAGGGGGAAAGGGGTAAATTTGTAACGAACAACTACCAAATCATCATTTCATAGGTCAATGTTTGCCAATCCACATTTTCGTATCTATGAAAAGGAAAAAGAAACCTCTTTGATACATAATGAAACAAGAAGAGTGTAGTTAAACAAATTTGGAATCTACAATCCTTTAACTTAAAAGAAAACAATCAAATGGGTTAAGCTTTAATATTTAATTTGCTTGAAGTTTTTTGTCTATGACCAACGAGCTTGACACATTCCCACTTAAGAGCCCTTATCTACACTAAAGCAAAGCAAATGTTTACTATTTGTTTAAAAAATTAAAACTAAAATTATTTACATAAATCATAATATTAGTTTCTAAGAGCCATTAATCAGTAAAACTTTGATGTGCTCCAAATTACACATATAAACACTATCAAAAGCACATCATTTAATCCTTGATTCCTCCCGAAATATGGTGATTATGTACTTAAAAT
>BJCO01406839.1:0-10347 GCA_018326465.1 Flaveria floridana | reverse complement strand
TTAAAGGTCCAAGCGTACTACATACACATCAGGCCCCGTAACAAGTAAAGAAGGTCCTTTCCTAGCTACAGAGACCACTAAAAGTCCTTAATTTTAATTATACGTCTCCACTCACTCCTATCCTCGATCATGTGCTCAGAGAGGTGCAAGTGTTCCATATCTCGCCTAATTCTCTCTTCCCAAGTCAACCTAGGTCGTCCTCTACTCTTCCTACCCTCTATGATGATGTTCTCCACTACTCTGACCGGTGCTGCCATTGGTCTCCTCTTGACATGTCCATACCATCTTAATCTTCCCTCTCGTATTTTATCTGCAATAGAAGCCACTTCTAAAAATAGTAATCGCTAAATTGTAATAAGATTCATGTATATTCTATTTAATATTATTAATCTTAAAATATGAAACACCTAATTAAATACAAGTGATTCAATTGAGATAAAAAAAAACTTTAGATGAGTAGAAAAATCATAAATATTTGCATAACTAGTAAAAGGAATGCTGGACTTGAACAAAAGGCCGTAAACATATATTTAAAATTTGCACAAACTAGTAAAATTTGTAAATGACACTAAAAACAAAATCCGCCTATTAGAATATTAGATATGTATTGTTTAAATTTATAATAGATCCAATAAACAAAACAATTACAAAGAGTTGTAACGAAAGTTCAAACATAACTCTCATAAATTATTAGATTGCTCTAATCCTACGAAATGTGGATAATGACTCCAATAAAACGAACAAAATCTACTTCTCATTCTTGTTTGGTCCGTCAAGAATATGTCACTTATAATCGGTATAAATCTCTCTATCCTAGTTCGAAAGAAAAGCACAATTATTTCTATGACTAATATCAAGAATTAGTGATTTCTGATGCATCAAGACTCTTCAATACCAAAATGGGATGTCTTTATACGGGTGCTAAAGACTTGCCGATTGTTGATAATAGGTAAATACTGATGCACATCTCGGTCACAACATACAAGGTGGTGGAGCGTATATCCTCGTTGCAAATGTATTGATCCTTTTTCATGAATTACTATACGGGTTATTTTCATACATTTAAGTTTCTTGAGAACGCAACAGGCATTTTCTTATTGTAAAATGTATTGATCTTTTTTCACAAATAAAAAATACGTGTTATATTTTCATCCATTTAGTTTGTTTGACAGGAAAGAGAAAATGTTTGTTATATCACCCTTTCTAAATTGTATTATAAGCGAGATTTTACTGTATATGTATGTTTGTATGTTAGCTTAAAGGGACAAAGGGATTGTTTTGCTGGCGAACAAGATTGGAAATAGGAATACCATATAATTTTATTCATCAATGGGATCAAGTCTTTGTTGCATGAAGGAATCATCTTACGGTCCTCATATAAAGAAAAACCCTAGCAAACGAACAAGACCCGTAAACAATCTCACCAAAAACTCATCTAAAACCGTTGTAGTTCGGTACAAAGAAGATGAGAGGAAGAAAATTAAAAGCACTTCAACTTTGAAAGAATGTCTTTTAGCTTCACCAAATAATCATCATCATGCAATAAACTCTAGAAGAATACAAGTTCGTTCTTCAGATTTAACACCATCACCCCAAATCATGAGCTCAACAGATGTTCTAAAGGAAGACTTATGCACATCTCAGATCGGTTTTTCTTCAGAGAAATTGAATATAAAACTACGTAAGATTGAGGAAAGAGATGAAGACGAGGAATCGAGCTTCGCTCATATGTTGGACCGATGTGAAAGTCAAAAGCCGAAAAAGAAAGTTTCTTTTAGGTTCCCTGAAGAAGCTGATATTTTTGTTTTCTGTTCAGAAGAATAGACCGGAAAAATAGTGAAAAAGTGTGTTTCAACTCTTTGAATATAAATAATTATGTATAATTATTATATAGTTATTTTTTATGACTGTTGATCGTGTTGTCGTGATTAGATAAAAAACAAGTTAATATTAAATACTTAGCTACCTATAACTAGTATGGGTAAGTAAGATTGTCTCCACAAAGAATTGGTGAAAAGTGTAAAACTTTATATCTAAAAACTTGAAACATGAAACGAAAATACTAAAAAGCAGATATTTTTTGGGTTTTTATTTAAACGGAAAGACTAAATTGAATGAAAATAATTAAGAAAACAACAAACTTGATAATTGGTTTTGAAACTTATGAGAAAAAGACATCCACTTTTAAGATTCAATTTCAAAGATTTACACTTGGTTTTATAAGAATTGATTGGGAATCACATATACATGATTTTGCAAAATCTTTTGATTAAAGTGATAATTATGAAACAAACTTTTAAGACTCGCTCGTTCATATAATTACCAACTCATTTATGCAAAACATTCACATACATGACAAACTGCTCACGATGTAAGGAAACTGAATGTGAATGAAAGCACACAAATACATAAACATAAACAATTCTTTTAACTTTAAACAAACATGCAATTATATTCTTGTATCAAGAGAACATAATCCAAAACATCAATTCAAACTAAACCTAGTACTTCACTTACAAGAACTGTAAGACCCCGTTTCTGGAACGCTTACAGTTGGTCACTCATAGCGTAAAATATTTAAATCATGACATTTGTAGCGGAATTTAAACAAACATCCATTTAAAACATATAAATCATAATGTGAACAAACACTTATATCTCAAATATAATAAATACATTATACTATTCAAGTTAAAACAAGACTTTATAATTTAGGGATGCCAAATCATGTGTGCCAAGTAGCTTCCACCCCCGTGCCATCCTCAGCATCAACCTTTACCTGCCAACTATTATGCATAAAAATTAGCTTTGCTAAGTGAGTCCTAGTTTAAAGTAATATGATAAAATATATACTTTTGTTCCTTTTAATGAACACGCATACATCATAACATATTACATTACTTGCGACGTATCTCACCATTAAACATGTTCATTATCTTTTTTTCATTCATTCATTATCTTCCACTTTATCTTAAACCGGATTTGCACAAAGCAAGAGCCCGAACATCTTGATTGACAACGAATGCCAACCCCTACCAGTACACATAAACGCAATAGCTAACCCCGGACAGTTGATCCACACTGGAAGGCGCATGGCCTGCTCATGAATACGGATCCATCATCATACATTAGACCCACATAAGTGAAGTCCATCATAGTGCTTGCAAAACTTTTCTTCATCGTACGGGCCCGGGGGTAACATTTCTTTAGTTCCACTTTTCATTAGTTTTATCTTCCACTTTAATTTATAATACTTTACTTATTAAGTATACAACATATCATGTACAGTTTACCATGGAGCATAACTATCATCAGGAAAACAAAAGTATATAACACCGTATAACCGACCCTCCGTAGGACAACGGCGGTTTGGGGGCGGCAGCCCCTTATAGTCGGGTTCTAGGGGCAGTAGCCCCTAGTGGGGTCCAAGGGGCAACGCCCCTGGCTGGGACCGTGCTATCAGGTTAGCGTGAAAATTTTTTATTTAAAGGACTTTATATAGCATATTTTGTTATAGGAAAATTTATTTTTTTGTTAAAACCTCTTGAAAATTTTGCTTTGAAAATCTTTGATTTATTATGCATAATAGCCCCAAAATATGGAAAAACTTGTAAATAAGGGGATCTAGAACTCACCTGGTCAAAGTAAATAGTTTCTCGCCTAAGTTTTCTAGGCTAGATTCATATTACACATCCTGCATATAAGTTAACACTCAAATAGGAAATTTCTATGCAATTTTGCTGGTAGTTTCGTTGGTAGGTTCGCTGGCAGTTTTGCTGACAGTTTCGCTCCCAGCTTCGCCTAGCAATTTCGCTGCTAGGTGCGCCCAACTTTCATTGGAATTTTTTAGGTTCGCAAGTCCAACTGATCAACCCAAGCACTAACGAAATTACAGCGAAATTGTAGTTTCGCTGGGAACTCTCTTAGTTTCGCTGGAAGAGCCCACAATTTCACTGATCGGGCTCACAGTTTCACTGGACGTATAAAAATGATGAATTTGCCCGTTTTTAACAAAAAATCTTAACTTTTTACGTTCAAATCCTTGGTTTATCATCCATGAAACTATATCTAACCTTTTTACATATTTTCATACGTAAAAATGTAACCTTTATGTGATTCTTTGAAACTTTTGAACCCAAAACCCTAGAAATCCGGATCTGTTCTACAGAGGCGTTTAGATGACGATTCTTACCTTGATTTGTTGCTCATTTCTTGTGGTTTAAAGCTCAAACTCGTAGATCTTCAATCCCTTCAATAATGGAACACCAAATCTTGAGTTTTCTTCACCTTCTCTCTCTACTTTCTCTCTCTAGAAGTTGGGGGCTAAGGTTGCAAATAAGGAGGGTAAGGGATGATCATGCATGTTTAAAGGCTGATTATATGCCCTTAAACTCATCAAAACTTAGCCCATTAAGGTTTATTTAGTCCATAACCCACCTTTCTTCCTTATTTATATTAATTAACTCTTAACAAAGCCCATTATTATTAAATGGCTTGCTTCGAAAACTTCAGGGCGTTACAAGAACTCTCCTCCCGAAAGTGATTACGAATGAATTAGCCGCTCATCGACATGATTGGATCTTTAATGATTGATTGGATGTTGTTAATGCTTGATTCGGGTGAAACCGTGGTGAAAAGAACTCTAAAAAACACTTGGAAAACCTCTAAAATTCGTGTGGGAGAAGTCCCTTTCGAAACCCTAATGATTGGGTTCAAATAGGGAAGCAAATCCTCAAAATCCGGAGGTTGTTAAGGTGACCAACATATGATACGGTGACCCCGACGTATCATACTACAGTTAGGCCCGTCGATTTTATCCGTACCCGATTAACCCGCCCGACCGATCTTACTTGTACCCGAAGAAACCCGACCCGAACAACCCGTTACCCGAACAACCTGAAAACCGATTCTTATTTGGGTCGGGTTTCAGATGAACTTTCAAATCTCAAAACCCCGAATAACCCGAACCGATTAACCCGAAATTCAAATAACCCGATCAACCCATATTATAATTAAGTAAATTATATATATATACACTTGTTTAGATTGTCCAAATTGATAAAATTGTTTGTATATAAATATATACTTAAGTACATTTTATAAATTATAGAAGTAAACTAATTTAAGTCCACTAGTTTTATAAGATTTTAAATGAAAACTCACTAAAATCTATTAAATTAAGTCTATTGTTTAATACCCGAAACCCGACCCGAACAACCCGTTACCCGAACAAACCGAAACCGATTGAACCGATTGTTATTCGGATCGGATTTCGTGTAGACTTTCAATGTTGAAAAACCTGAATAACCCGAACCGATTAACCCGAAACCCAATTAACTAACCCAATCAACACCCCTAACTTCGGTTGTGAAGTTTTACGGAGCTTTTTCACTGGATTTTGTTCAGGATACGCTGGCTGATACGGTGACCAGCGTATGATACTGTGGTGGATACGGTGACTGATACGGTGGTCTGAGTATGATACGGCGGTGGATACGGCTTGGTGGCCGGTCCGGTCGTGTATGAATCGTTTTGCGGGGGTCGAACCGGCCGGTTGTACCCGAGTCGGTGGTCGGACCGGGGAACCGGACCGGTTTTGAAATATTGTTTTTTATTTTTTTGAGTAAAAACGGGGTGTCGAACTGTAAATTAGTGTGCTAGATCAAAAAGTAAAACCGAAATCAAAAAACAGGCTCGCACGGGGTTGGGTTTTTGAAGCTGCATTCGTGTCCGCGACACGTGCGGGCACACACGAGTTCGCTGGAAATCCAACCTTTTCCCCCATTTTTGCACCCCCCCTGCGCGCGGGTAGCACTTGTGACAAAATATGTCATAAAGATACACTAGAGTGATAAAAAAATTACTTATAAATCAAACCTCACTTTGTCCCCACACTAATGTGGGACAAAGTGTTCACCATAATCTTAAACATACATTCACACACACCCAAATATACTTAAATTTTATATATAACTATAAAATACATATATAAATCATATATAAATTACTTATATTTAATTACATATATAAATATAATTAAAATATAGTTAAATCCGGTTCAACTGGTCCGACCGGTCCTACCACCAAACCAGTAAGGCGTCCGGTTCGACGTCCGGTTCGACGTCCGATCCGGTTCTGAAAACATTGATTGATTGTTTCCTTGGAAGTTGGGGTTCAATTGAGTGTTTGGGTTGCCATAGTTGAGGTTTGGATGATTACGGAAGCCTGGATGATATGTGTTTGAATTCATATCATATGGTTTCATTGACTCTCCATGAATTTGGTTAACTTCTTCATTCACACCAAGGTGTGCCAGACATGTTAGTGCAATATGACAAATATCATTACAAAGTTGACATACCTCATATTCTTATGACACATTTGCAACTCCAGTTTGAACCTTTATAAATGCCGCCATTTGTCTTTCTAGCACTTCAACTCTGTCATCTGAGGTAGAATTATAGACCACTTTTTACTACCGGGTGTCTAGCTCTTCGGCTCTTTTGAGCTTGTTTCTTGGAATTCACATCCACGCTTTCCAAAATATCCCAATCCACATCCTCATGGTTTCGTGCAAATGATCCTCTACTTGTTGCTTGCACGTCTCTAGCATCATCAGCTGATAAACCTTCATAGAAAACTTATATGAGCTCCTATTTTTCAGTTCCATGGTGTGGGCATGTTTTTAATAGTTCTTTGAATCTGGTAAATGCCTCATAGAAGGTTTCTCCCGATTGTTGTTGAAAAGTTCTAATTGCTTTGCGAGCATTACTTGTCTTTTGTTGAGTATAATATTCTTCCAAAAATTGTTCTTGTATTTGTCACCAATTGTAAATGCTTGCTGAAGGTAATGCCAAGAACCATTGCTTTGTTCGGTCTTTCAAGGTAAATTGCAAGAGAACTAATTTAATTTCATCTTGAGAAAAACCTTAACCACCACCGATTGTTGTACACACCGCTTCAAATTCTACTATATGTAAATAGGGTTGCTCGATAGCTCTTCCATTAAAACTAGGGAGGTATTGTAATGCATGGGGTCTTACTTTGAATTGCCTTCCTCTTGCAAGAGGTTGTACAATTGGAGAAGCATTCATAGCAATGGCAGGACGGAAGTGACTATCCACGCCTTGAAAAGGAAATTGTTGGTAACCTTGGTTACCAGGAACACCATTGAAGGATGGAATGCCTCTATAGTTATATTTTGATGGTGGTGGTCCATTCACTTCTCCTTGACCAATGTTTCCGTATGGAGGTGGTTGACAACCTCCATAGCCCGGATCTCGTGCTCATCTTGATATATCATATCCGCTTTCAATATAAAATCCATCCCCCTCATTCAACCCCCCGTCCTAATCATCTACTCTATCACCTTGATACTCATCATAGTAGGATTCTTCATTCTAAACAGAAGTTTCAACCTAATCGGCCGGATTACGTTGTTTTGGTTGAGCACGGTTAGGATGTTTAGCCTCTTGTTGGTTAGGCTTGGGATTAAATGGATGGAAATTTTGAAATTGTGGCGGTGGTTGTTGATGTAGAGGGGGTGGTGGTGGAGGTGGTTGTTCAACTTGGTTGTTTCCAGGATTAAGATTTTCCATGGTTTGTGGTGGATGGCTTTCAGGTGTTTTAGACAATCTTTGAAGAATATGATGTGTTCTTGTAGAACCTATTTCTACTTTAGAATGAGTATCACCCCCTTTCAGATGGGTTAATCATCGTTTAAGCTCTTTGATTTGCTCGGTTTTGCCTTGCTGCTTTTTCCACTTTCGGATCAAATATCAGAGGTGATTTACTTCTAGAGTGTCTTGTATGCATAACCTATCTCTGCACATTATGAGAAAACTGTGAGTAGTACTGAACGAATAAAAAGTAAAACTAAATTAAACTAAACAAAACTAAAGCTTAACACTTTACGCACGTATTCCCCGGCAACGACGCCATTTTGATCGTGTTGTCGTGGTTGGATAAAAAAACAAATTAATGTTAAAGACTTAACTACCTATAACTAGTATAGATAAGTAAGGTCGTCTCCACAGGGAATTGGTGGAAAGTGTAAAGCTTTATATCTAAAAACTTGAAAACGAAACGAAAATACTAAAAAGCAAATATTTTTGGGTTTTTATTTAAACGGAAAGACTAAATTGAATGAAAATAATTAAGAAAGCAACAAACTTGATAATTGGTTTTGAAACTTATGAGAAAAAGGCAACCACTTTCAAGATTCAAGTTCAAAGATTCATACTTGGTTTCATAAGAATTGATTGGGAATCACATAGACATGATTTTGCAAAATCTTTTGATTAAAGTGATAGTTATGAAACAAACTTTTAAGACTCACTCGTTCACACAATTACCAACTTATTTATGCAAAGCATTCACATACATGACAAACTGCTCACAATGCAAGGAAACCAAATGCGAACGAAAATCACATAAATACTTAAATATAAATAATTCTTTTAACTTTAAACAAGCGTGTAATTATATTCTTGTGTCAAGAGAACATAACACAAAACATCAATTTAAACTAAACCTAGTGCTTCACTTAAAATAACTCTCCTCCCGAAAGTGATTACGAATAAACTAGCCGCTCAATGACATGCTTGGATCTTCAATGCTTGATTGGATGTTGTTAATATTTGATTTGAGTGAAACCGTGGTGAAAAGAACTCTAAAAAACGCCTGGAAAACCTCTAAAATTTGTGTGGGAGAAGTCCCTTTCGAAACCCTAATGATTGGGTTCAAATAGGAAAGAAAATTGTCAAAATTCGGAGGTTGTTAAGGTGACCGGCGTATGATACGGTGACCCCAGCATATCATACTCCGGTTGTGAAGTTTTTACAGAGCTCTTTAACCGGGTTTTGTTTAGGATACGCTGGCTAATACGGTGACCAGCGTATGATACGGCGGTGGATATGGTGATTGATACTGTGGTCAGAGTATGATACGGCGGTGGATACGGTGACTGATACGGTGGCGCCTGATTGACTTGATTTTACTCCATCTTTCGTGTACTTGCACATCCGGTCCTTCCACTTGCTCCAATACTTTCGTAAAGCTCTAAAAATATGTACTTTTATCTTCCAGCACCTGTGCAATACCCGGTTATTTATCTATTTTGAAGCCGACGAAGGAAGGAAAAGAAATAAAGTCCAAAGTTGGGGGACCAAACTCGCTAACGTGAGAAATTTGGGTAAATGGGGATATTAGAAGGGAGAGGGCAACCTTTACCCTCTCCCCACACTCTCATTTTCAGCCAACAAGAGAAGAGAAGAGAGAAAGGAAGAAAAGAGGAAAAAAAGTTGGTTCGAGTGAGCAAAATCACCGTGTAGCAAGCCAAATCGAAGCTCTTCTCGTTGTGGTCGTTTATGTTAGTTCTAGGACCCATATTTTACTTGTTTTCAACTGATTTGGGGCTGGAACACATAGTAAACCCATTTTTGTAAGTGTGTGTGTTTGATCCATTTGGGTGTGATTGCGTGTGGTGCGTTTGGAGTATGTTCTTGGACTTGTGTGTGCTTGAATGGTGTCATAGTATGCATTCCTAAGGTTTAGGATGGTTGATTTGGGCATAGAATGGGTTTGGATAAGCTTGGAGGTTGAAAATGGCAGATTGGGTTCGGGATGACTCCATTCTGCACCCGTTAGGGCTGGGCGACTGACTGGAGGCCATACGGCCGACTGGAGGGCGATTGGGGTTCAGTCGCACGATTGAAGTTCAGTCGCACGACTGAGGGTTCAGTCGCACGACTGAGGGTTCAGTCGTATGGGGAGTCATGCGACTGAGAGCCCAATCGCATAGGTACTTATCCGTATTAAGTCCATTCGTATGGTGTCTATTCGCACGATTGAAGGTCCAATCGCACGACTGGGTGTTCATTCACATTGGTGTTCATCCGTATAGGTCCAATCGCATGATGTTCAGTCGTATGGAGGCCATGCGACTGAAGGGTGTTCATACGCCCAAATAGGGCTGTTGTACTCGAGAAGGAAAGTACTGACCTTCGGGGGAAAGTGCAGATGTAAGTTTGACGTGAAAGTTCCCGTAGGTACACGTAAGATGACAGTTGGGATCTTAGAGGGTATGTTGGGCATGATGATGCTGCATCTTATGCATGATGTATGTTAAGTATATATGATGATGCCCTGTATGATGATGCTATAGTGTGTGTTGATGTTCCTATTTATGACATATGTTTATCTTTCCGTGGCTTTACGTGTTATGTTAATGAATGAAACGAAAGTATTATGTAACATAAAGTGAAAGATAATGAAAGAGGAACATGATGAATGAATGCATGCATTAATAATGAATGAGAGTAATAAAGGCTTGCAAGCAAATATAGG
>BJCO01406828.1:0-13765 GCA_018326465.1 Flaveria floridana | reverse complement strand
CATACACATACACATACACATACACATACACATACACATACACATACACATACACATACACATACACATACACATACACATACACATACACATACACATACACATACCTATATCTATATATGTCTATATATGTTGATATAATGATAGCATTTACAGTTGAAAAGTTGACCAAAAAACTTGACTCTTAATGTTGAGTGAAAATTTACTTGCATGGGTCCAAGAAGCTGAAGAAGAAGCCAAAAACTTCTGATGCAAGTGGCGTTAAGAGCCTTCAATTCATTGTTCACAAATTAAACCATTGACTTTCATTGACCAACCCTTTACTTCTAACCTCTATATATCTTCACACACATTCTTCACTCCCCTCAAAACCATCAATGGCTCCGGTGATAATAATATTATCATTACTATTATCCTCATCAGTATCAGTATTAGTATCAGTATCAGCAGTTTTGGATCCAGGTAAGGGCAAATGGAAGCTCTTAAAGAGCAGCATAGGCGTATCTGCCATGCACATGGCTTTACTACCCAACGACCGGATCATCACGTTCGATCGAACGGACTTCGGCCCCTCCAACATCACTTTCCCGGCCGAAAAGTGCCCGCGTAGCGTGGACTGCTACGCGCATTCGGTCGAGTTCAACCCGACTAAACGCGTGGTTCGTCCGCTAACAATATTATCGGATACTTGGTGCTCCTCAGGCGCGCTGCTGCCAGACGGGGTGTTGATCCAATCGGGTGGGAACAATGCGGGTGAGCGTGTGGTTCGGACGATTAGGCCGTGTGGGGAGTGCGATTGGGTCGAGACGAGAGACGGGTTGGTGTCGCCGAGGTGGTATGCGTCGAACCAGGTGTTGCCCGACGGGAGAGTGATCGTCGTCGGAGGGAGACGACAGTTTACGTATGAGTTTATACCTAAGAGCTTGAATTCAGGTAAGCGTTTTTTCATAATTGGATTTTAATAATTCAAACTGTTAAAAAACACACAAAAGTAATAATTTTCTAATTTAACGAATGACTATTTTCAATTTTAATTTACTTTTCTAGACAATGTAGAATCACCAAATATTTATAATATCATTCAATTTCACGATTATTATTAGTAATGCAAAAGCTTTTCTTGTTTTTCTCTAATTCATACATGACACATTAATGTCATCTCGTATTTCTTATATATTTTTATATTTTCACCATTATTATGGGGCAGTTTTAGTTTTTTTTTTCTGATTGTCCCATATTTTTTTAGTTTGCATGTGTGTTGTACCGTATAACATTAAAGCAAGTATGTTATTCGGTTTTTCACCGGTAAAAATTCACCGATTCAATGAAAACGAATCGAGAAGCAAGGGTGGCGTTCTCATCTTGCGAAAACTTTTACTAGTGCGAGACTTGTTTTTTCTAGGTGCCACTTTGTATGACTTACGAAAAATATAAAAACAGACAAACAAAATCAAGTGAAAATTAAATATAATAATACAAATCGGATGTAAATATATGATAATTATGCTATGATTATTGTTTTTTACGACTAAAATAAAAATTATAAGTGTTATCATTTAAATTATCAATAAAAATTAATGTTGACCAATTAATTATAACTTTTATTATTAAAATCCAATTCATTTATTATTTATTATTACTTGTCTCCAAAAAGTACACGATTGTGATATATTTAACCAAAAAAAAATGTTTTAATAATTGCTGTTGAAATTATTATTACTAATTATTCTTGAATTAATGTTTCACTGCTTGCAGTTGAATACCAGCTTCCATTCCTTAAAGAGACAATCAGATCCGATTACTTCCCTAACAATCTCTACCCATTCATTCATCTCAACACCGATGGAAACCTCTTCGTTTTCGCGAACGATCGCGCGATATTACTCGATTACATGCACAACAAGGTGATACGGAGGTACCCCGTGATGCCCGGTGGAGTATCACGTAACTACCCGAGCACCGGCTCGTCGGTTTTGCTCCCGTTGAATCTTTCGGGCACCTCGAAAACCGTGCCTCCGGTGGCCGAGGTGTTTATATGCGGCGGAACGGTGGCGGACGCCATTGATAAAGCTCTAGCTAATGTGTTTGTTATGGGCACAAAGACTTGTGGACGTATGAGATTGAATGATGTTGATCCGCAATGGAAAATGACTGAAATGCCCTTGAGTCGGATAATGGGTGACATGTTATTGTTACCTAGTGGTGATGTATTGATTGTGAATGGCGCGGCCCGTGGGGCCGCGGGGTGGGATTTGGCGCGGGAACCGGTTTTGCATCCGGTTCTGTACGAACCGGGTTCGGGGATTTTTCGTGAGATGAACCCCACGGAGATCCCGAGGATGTATCATTCTAGTGCCCATTTATTATCCGATGGTCGTGTGATAGTTGGAGGTAGTAATCCTAACTCGAACTATAACTTCTCGGCTCGTTTCCCGACCGAGCTGAGCATTGAGGCGTTCTCGCCGCCGTATTTGCTCGGTCGGAAATCTCGACCGAACATCACCAGAATTGAATCTGGTGAGACTCTGGCTTACGATCAGAAGATCGTGGTTAACTTCCGGTTGAAGGGGAACGAGAAGGATTTTGATAGTGGGAAGGTTTACATAACGATGATGGCGCCATCGTTTACGACACATTCGTTTTCGATGCATCAAAGGTTGTTAGTGATGGAGGTGGCGGAGATACGGCGGAGGTTTGTGGAGAATTATGTCGTCGTGTGTTTAGCTCCGGCGACGGCGGAGGTGGCTCCGCCAGGGTATTACCAGTTGTCAATTGTATACGATGGAGTTCCAAGTAGAAGTAGATGGGTGCGTATTGGTAGTTGATTGATTGCTTTTATGTAAACTAATAATGCTTCAATTGTAAGAATGTGTTTTATGCAAGTATAAGTACAATTTATTTGATGATATGTATGTATTGCAATAAGTAAAGATGTGTAAATGAGTTGAGTTCGAGTGAAACTTGAGTTTAGAAGTTTATAAATAAATAAAGATTCGACCAATTGAAATTCTTACAACTAAAGGGTTGTAGATCAAAGTTATCAAGATGTTTAATAAAGTTTCAATTTGTTTGAGGTTGAAAGTTTAAATCATACAATGGAAAAGAAATGTAAAGAGGAAGAAAAAAAACTCAAGTTCTTAGAAAACATCTATTTTAGTTGTACATTGAAAGTTTTAATGAAAAGCTGCATCTAAAAATCACAAGTATTTGCATTAAATTGAGTAAGAACAAAGGTGCATAAAAAAGTAGTAAAGATAATTAAATGAGTTTGTTATATAATTATACTTATATTGTCCATAGGTATATGATTTTATAGTTTATAACTAGATTAATAACTCGTGTATTATTCGGGTTAAATAAATTAATATTAAATAATTTTTTTAAATATGTATAAATTATAAAACCATGCTTGAAAATAATATATGATTATAATTATGTATAAATAACTATTTTAAGTAGATAAACAATAATGTATTTTTCTTAAATTTTTATTTCATAAAAAATTGTGGTTTTTAAATATTTTTTTAATTCTGTATAAAACTTTTGTTTTTGAAAGTGTGTTTTAAATAAAAGAATAGGTTTTTAATTTACTATTCTGGTTGTTATAATAAAAATCTTGTTTATGAAAATTATGGTTTGTAACTATTCTGGTTGTTATAATAATACTTTTTTTAGAAAATTTCACCTTTTTATAATTTTAAAAAATGACCGATTTAAAATATTTAAATGAA
This sequence comes from Flaveria floridana, assembly GCA_018326465.1. NCBI lineage: Eukaryota > Viridiplantae > Streptophyta > Magnoliopsida > Asterales > Asteraceae > Flaveria > Flaveria floridana. The sequence continues at coordinate 10,034 of BJCO01406828.1, read as the reverse complement.
GAAGGTTTAGTGTTTTAGAAAATTTTATATTATATACATATTTTATTATTTCTATTTTAATAAAAATATGGATTTTCTTGATAAAATCTTTTTTTAAAAAGATAACTTAATTTTAAAAAATCTAGAAGAGAAAAAATGTATCAATTAATTTTTAATAAGAGAGAATTTATTTTGAGCGTTTAAGTTACTATAATTCCTTTTGTGGGGGAAATTATGTGAGGATATATAGAAAAAAGGACGCAAGGCAAAAAAATGGGTTAAAAAAATAACAAATGACAAAAGAAATATTATTTTATTATATACAATATATTAGGGTACGTATTATTTTATGTTATGTTATTTATATTAATAACATGCTACTCAGGTAAAAAAAAATAAGATTCTATGATATGATTCACGTAACAAGTACCAACATTATTTCCTAAAGATGAAAAAGTTATGGCATGCAAAATTTTTTAGAACCATGTGAATCAAATACTCAGAATACAATTCCTGTAGCATTTAATATATTGACTAAAAGCCTGAAGAATAGGTATCAAGAGGTATTACGTATGTTTATTCTATACTTGTAAAATATTATATATGTGTATTCAATTCATAATATACATTATACAACGTTCTTAAAGTATGACACTTTTATTTTTTTAGTTTATGTTTTTTACTTTACTTTATATTTTGATTTTCAATTATTTTTTTTTCTCGAGTGTTTTGTTGCTTTAATTTTGTCATCTACTGTAAAAAGAAAACAAAAGACACAATAATGTACAACGTTGGCCAAAAAAATCAATTTAATGTAGATGTTCAACTGATTGTTATAATTAAAGAGCTTATAAATTCTATTTTTACACCATTTGTCTATACAAATGGGTTATAATGTTATATGATGTACACGTGTATTGTTACAAACCACCCATGTGTAAGTTATACGCGAAACATATGAATAATCTAACTAGTTTGTTCATTTTTTAAATACTATAGTGCATTTATGACATTTTCTTATATAGTGCATTTATAACATTTCCTTTTGATTTTAGTTTTATAAGATCGAAAAGATAACGTATTATCACAAGTCGTCACATAAATCAACTATCAAGAGCTAAGGGTTAATGTGTCCAACAAAATTTAAAATTGGTAGGAAGCAAAATCACAAGTCGTGACACACCGTCATACGTAGTAAATGCACTATGTGTTTGGTGGAAGCTAAAGTTAAACACGTTGTAAAAAAAAATCATATCCCCTATTATACTCACTTAGTTCAAAACGCTTTCAGGAGAAAGATTTTTTAAGAAACCTATAACGAATAATATAAGAAAATCTTGATGCATTATTATACCTAATTACTTCATTCCGTAAACTAAGAAAATGTAAACACCATATGGATTATATGTATGTGTGTATACAATAGTTCTATATACATTTTAGTTTAAAGCACTCAAGGCTATCAAAGGATTGCACTTTAGAGTCAGTCTTGAAGCACTTTTTATAATTGGGCCTTAACTGGATTTTATTATTTTGATGGCCTATTTAGTAAGACTGGTCTTAAACATTTTTCAGGCCCAAATAGTTCATAGAATTATTATGAACTTGCAATATTGTCTTGTAAATGAGTTGGATTTGGGCTCGTGAAAAACATGTAGATAGCTTATTCCTATGTGTTTGTGTAAAACTAGTGGGTTTTTTCGTATGCCTTACATTGGGATATGGCTAGAGCCTAGAGGTGGTTAAGAATATTAGTTTGGGTTTTCAAACCGGTTTCTGCATGTTTAGCCCAAAATGGTTCCAACCCTGTGACCTCACTCGACAAAACTGATTTCAATGTTGTCCGGTTCTTAAACCAGTTTTTTATGTATACCCACGTTACAATTCGGGTTATACAAATGTAAGTCGCGCCTAGAAAAGATTGTTTAAAAACCTGGAAAGACAGTAAAAATGAATTTTGTATACCTACGTAGCAGTTAGGGTTTGAAAGAAGAATAAAAACATCATGACGAGAGGACAAGTAAAAAATATGCAGTAAAAAGTATTATGTTACGAGTTACAACTTGTATATTTTTTTTATGTATTTAAATTTATAAATTTTTAAGTATTAAATAAAAGAAGTGAAATTTAGTTATATTTCTTTTATTTAATTATATTTTGAACTTTGCCTTTAGAAAAAAAATTGGAAATCTAATTTTTTTCACTGGTTACGAACCGAACCGAACAGGTTGGGATAGGGTTTAAGTTTTATCCTCCAAAACCAGTTTCTAAACCGAACCAGATTCTCCACAAAGCAGTTTTGACCCTTCCTAGCCAAACTTGTTCGGTTTACAACCCGAATCGTTTAGATACCGTGCTAAGCAAAAATATAAGTTTTAAGCCCAACAATCTTAAAGAATCAGCCAAACTATTTGACACACATGCACTTGCAAAAAAGTCGCTGAAAAAATAAGGGAAAAGCGACCAAAGTAGTCGCGCCTTAACCATTCAACGAATCCTTTTTTGTTACGCATTAATCACTTCTTTTGGCTCCCCAGACCCTACTCTTGAGTGGGATATACTGGGTTTGTTTGTTTGTTTGTTTGTTTATTAATCACTTCTTTTATAGGCTCTTGATTGGCTCCTGAAGTTAGTGTAGCTAAAAGTTTATAAAAACAAATTGGTTTATCTCAAATCTAAATTTCTTTTAACTAATTACATCTTAACTAGTTACATCTTAATTATAAAAGAGTAAGGGGCTGTCTGATAACCTCTTAATAAAACCATTAAGAGGCTACCTCTAAACAGACAAGAGGTGTGTGTGTTTGTTTAAAAAAAAAGTCTTTTAATGGAACCATTCATCACTGAATGATGGGAGCGTTGAAGGAAAATTATTACCCATTTACCCCTCCCAAATAAAAGATTCCCCCAAACCATCTACCCCCACTCCCCACTTTCAAAACCACCGACCCACTCCCCACTTCCTGCCACCCCTTCGCCTCCCATTCACCGCCGCCGCCAGTCACGCCGAGTCCCGTCGCCAACACCCGCCGTCGGACCTCGCCGTCACCTCCTTCCACAACAACTCCTACACATCAAGGTTTGATTTCTTTTGATTTCTATCAGTTTTTCTTTGACTCATCTTGATTTCTTTCAAGATTTGCCCTACAACACCTTATTTCTATTTGGTTTTCTCATCTATTTAGGTAAATACATTCCCATTTTTATTTACATAAGTGATTTCATATATTTGATTTCTAGGGTTTGATGATCTTTTAAAAAAAATTGGGGGCTTTTATAAAATTTGTTTGTTCTAATGTTGTATAAATTTGGATTTAACAAAAAAAATTGATGTTATTAGTTTATGGAAGTTTTATATCAGAGGGATAAAATAGTCATTATTTACTGGTATTCAAATATTCAACCAAACAGCCTCTTATTAGTTAATCATTTAGAGTCTTTTAACCATTCTGACATTTTACTTGTTCAGCACTTATTAATTCAAATCTTGACAAACAGCTCTTAAAGTGTCTTTTTCAATTTTGTGATTTGAAAAAAATTATTATTTGAATTCAATTGTTTAAATTATGTCATTTGCATTCAAGGGTTTTATTAAAATTAACATTTGAATCTATTTTAGTACACCCAACTAACACTGTAAATTTTTCTATTAACTTTTCTACATTAGTAGTATTTTTATCAAAACAATTACAACACAAAGAACCAACCCCACGTGAGGAGTTTTATTCTTTGGTTAAAAGTTTAATTACGGTTATGGTGATTGGTGTTTAAGATTATTATTTAGAGATTGTTAATGTCATATTATTCATTGTTCTATTTACTTTTATGATTATTTGTGTTTTATTATTATGTCATAAGACTTGTTTTATTATTTTTATATTTTGTGGCGTATGTTTTGTAAAGTTAAAAATAAGTCGGTTTTAGGTGGTTATCATCGTATTTTGTTTTATGTAACAAGTGAATTCAAATCGCAACGATGATTACCAGAAAATATTGAACGCATAAAACCCTTTACGTAGAGCTGGATTTTTATTTTGTACTTGTTTTTACTTAAGTACCTCTAATATAGGAAAATTACGAAAAAAGTTAACAGTATTAATTAGATGTAGTAAATGAATTCAAATGACAATTTAATAAAATATTTAAATTTTGAATTCAAATGATAAGTTTTATGAAACTACATGGATAAGAAAAGTAATTAACTCATTATAAAAAATGTAAAGTTATCACTATAAAGCTAGTCATTTTTATAATATTTTATTTCTCGTTATTTATAACATTGAAGTAAAATAACTTGTTTAAACTTAATAAAATTTTGACTAAAGAAATTACTCTCATGTTTGCATATTCATATTTAATCAATAAAAATGACATAACATAAAAGTTTATAAAATGTATTTTTGGAAAAAAATGATAATAAACTATTCATGAGTATTTAAAAACTAAAATACTGATATTAATATTTGTCTTGTAAGTTGAAACCTGAAGGTCTATAAACTACAATGTATACAAAATATAATCACAATCATAAATTATAATCATAACCATACTTATTACATTTCATTCATAGCAAGGCTAGCGACAAGGTCTGCGAAGGATAGAATATGAACACGCCTTACATCTATCTCAGAGGATAGAGATATTACTTACGATGATATCTTCAGCCCCGACAGTCCGACACTCTCAATAGGATCCAAAGACCCATAGAACAGTGACACAATGTTCAACAAGGTAATCAACATCAACATATAATATATACAAAAAGTACTCACTGACATTAATCGATAAAATAGCACATACTAGCCAATCATAATATAGTAAAGACAAACGCATACAATGATCAATAATATACAAAGCTCAATTATCAATTCATAAACAACCCACACCAACAAGTACCCACACCCTAAGCAAAAGACACTAACTACTCAGGTCTAACCTGCAAGTTAATTTGTCCTAATAATATTTTATATTTTTTGAAACATTTCATTCTCACGTTTACTCTCTCAGTTATTTTTCCGTCTAAACTATTTAAACTATTTTAAATTTAAATAACTTATTTTTAAAACTTCTCTTTCTCTCTATATATTATAAATCTATGTTCTGTTTGAATCAATAAAATTAAAAAGCTATTTTTCATTAAATAAAAACTAAGTATTTTTGATTAAAAAATACACCTTTTCAAAATCATAATTTTCTAAAACTATGCTTTTTTCTAAAAAAACAAACCTTTTATAAATAATGAAGTTATTTTAAAATTATTATTTTTATAAAATAAAAGTTTTATATAAAAATTTACAAAACAAACCTGGATTTTTTAACAACGAAATATTGATAAAATATGAATTTTTATCAAAGCAATAACAAAACGACAGTTTTAAAAATAATAAAAATATTTTATCAATTAATCAAATTTATCCTAATAATTTTTTTACATATTTTGACACATGTTATTTTCACATATACTCTCTCATTTATTTTTTCACTTAAATTATTTATTCCATTTTAAAAATATCAAATAACTAATTTCTAAAATTTCTCTTTCTCCTCTATATATTATAAATCTATGTTCTTTTTGAATCAATAATATTAAAAAGACATTTTCCATTAGATAAAAACTAAGTATTTGATTAAAAAATACACTTTTTCAAAAATAAATTTTTCTAAAACTATGATTTTTTTCTAAAACAATAAACTTTTTTAAATAATAAAATTATTTAAGAATCATTCTTTTTATTAAATAAAATTTTTATATATAAAAAGATTTACAAAACAAACCCAGAGTTTTTAACAATGAGATATTGATAAGATATGATTTTTTATCAAAGCCATAACAAAACGAAAGTTTTAAAAATAATAAAAATGTTTTATCGATTAATCAAAGTACTTACTAATATGCAATTTCAATTATATCTTATATTAAAATAATATTTTACGGTTCCTAACTCTTCATAAATAAATATTTAGTATTTTTTTTATTTAACCCGTGTAATACACGAGGTTATACTCTAGTACCATATAAAATACCTCTAAACCCTCCCTTAGGCATCTTAAACCTTGATTCTACGTCTTCACATACTCCTATCCGGAAACCATATTTTTAGATAGGTGCTACTTTAACGGACTATGTCTAATATTATCCTCTCACGTCATTTTAAACCTGCCTCTACTCCTCTACCTTGAAATATTTAGGGTCTCTCTTTCTCTAACTGGTCCGGTTGTTTGTCTTTTCTTTACATGTTCAAACCATCTTAACCCCCCTCTCTAATCTTATCAACTATGCAAAGCATGCAAAACATACATGCATATAAAGATGAAACTAAATACTATGTATCATTAATGTAATAAGGACACTGTTAGAGTATAATTATATGTAAACGTCTTATTTAGATCTTCAAAGTTTTTTCTCATAAAATCCGCCCGACAGTATGCCGTAGAAAGAGAAATCATCCTCCACAAACTAACATCAAAATTCAAAAAGAAAAATGAATGGATCAAAATAATTGTGAATTGGATTTTAGAAGCTAATCAGAGGACCTACTCTTGACAAAAATAGTAATCATATGAATTGATAGATAGTGAGAGGCTAATTCGATTTCAATTTCATTATCAAACAATTAATATGCAACTTACTTAGAGGCCATTAAATCCTCCGCCTCTTAATTTGGCTCAAATTTATCACCACATAATTGAAAATGACTTATTCAAATCAAAGTTTGTTGTTAACGTTAAAAGAGAGATATTTTTTGGTGAAAGAAACATGTTAAACTAGTTGAACGAGTTCCTTAGGTAAGAATTACAATGTTAAGTTAGTAAACGGGTCAAATAATTGAAATTAGTATAGTTTGAATTCATATAATATAACTTCAAAACTTATTTGCAAATATAATTATATTTGTTTTTTTTATATTACGTATGTTTCATGATCTATAATTAAAACTAGAGTAAGTTTCATGATTGGCCCTTTGGTTTCATTCAAATCTTGGATTTAACCTCTAATAATAATCTTTAACTTTGCATATTTGGTCTCTAATCTTTAATTTTTTTTTCTTTTTTAGTCCAAAACCCTAACTTTTGTTAAATCTAAATGTTAACACAATGATATTTATGTTTTTTCATTGGATGAGGTTATTCTACAAATTGTATTTTTTCTACAAAGTGTGAGAAGACACAATGAAGCTAAAAAAAGTCACAAAAAAATTTATATCTCACAATCTAAATCGAATTAAAAAAAACACTTCGGAGTCTTTGTTCATCTCGTTGTCCTCTTTCAGAAAAAAAATAAAAAAAATAAAAAATTTTTCCATTATGTCATTATATGACACAATGACGTCATTGTATCTTTTATATTGACACAATGACGTCATCGTGTCTTTTATAATGACACAATGAATTTATTGTGTCTTTTATAAATGACACAATAAAAAAACGTTAATTTTTTTATTTTTTTTTATTTTTTCGTTTATTTTTTTCTTATTGAGAACGACTTGGGGAACAAAAGCTCCAAATTACTTTTTTGAAATTCGATTTTGATTGTGAGATATAATTTTTTTGTGTATTTTTTTGACTTATTGTGTCTTTTTTGACTCATTATGTCTTCTCACACTTTTTAGTAAAAATACACTTTGTATTTGAACTTTTTTCTTTTTCATTTATAAAACATTTTTATATTAGAGTTTATTCCTCCATGTCGTCATGTTTTTTTAGTATTACCAATTATTCTCATATCTCCAAAGTAAATGGACAAAAAATATCCTTACGGCCCAATATTGTGACAAAGTCCGAATTTCATTGTTTGAAATTTGAAGCTCCAATTTCAAACTCGACCGTAATTTCTCAATTTGAGCATTTTTAAATGTAATTCACTTTGATGATAAAAAAATAGTGAAACTATTATTTGAGTAATTTAAGTGTTTATTTGAATAGTTAATTACTTAAATTGATTACTAAACAGTCAATCTTAGCTTTTTAAATTTTGGCTTAACTTGTCAAATTACAATTAACATTCCATAACATGTCACTTTTCTCTAAAACACTCTTCTATACTTGTCTTTTTGTTCTATGTCAATATCATCTCGTTATCTACATTATTAATATTTAGTTGACTCTTTACACAACAAAAATGGTGGTCGAGACAAAACCAAAGCATAACATATATGATATATAGATATAGATATAGATTTATAATAACATCAATAATATGAATTTATGTTTCATGGTTGGTTAAATGTCTTGTTTCATAGTATCATTAGTTTCAATCATATCTTTCTAATTGGTTTGTTCTTATGTCTTTTACCATTTTAGGACATACTTATTGTTAAGTGAAAGTCTTGTTTTAATTGATTTCTTGGTTTCTTTAAGTTAAGGGATTATTTCTGACAATTCTCTATAGTTGTCTGTTGTTGGTCTTGTTTAGTAGAAATCTTATAGTTGAAGGGGTGTTAGTGTAAACTTCTTAATATGTTGTTAAGAAGCTGTTAGAGTTTGTTAATAGCCGTAAATGATGATCGTGTTCTATAAGATCATAGATTAGAGGTCTCTGAATTTAGTTCTCTTTCTTGTAATCACAATTAGTTTTCGATTCCTCAATACAATTTGTTCAATTCGTGTTAATCAATTGGTGTTTATCATAACAATTGGTATCAGAGCCACGGTTTAGGGCTCGGTTGCAGAAAGCTGATTCAATTGATCGCTAGAAGTGAAATTGAGGATCGAGATGGTGATGAAGAAGTTCGAAATCGAGAAGTTTACATGGAAAAATGATTTAAGCCTTTGGCGTGTAAAAATGCGGGCAATTCTTGTGCATAACGGTGTTGTTGATGCACTCAAAGGAGAGGATAAATTGCCCGCTGGTCTTACGCAAGAAAAGAATAAGGAAATCTTGGAGAGAGCCCACTGTGAGATCATATTGAGTCTCGGAGACAAGGTGTTAAGAGAAGTGCAGAAGGAAAAGTCTGCTGCTGGGATTTGGGCAAAACTTGAGTCATTATACATGACTAAGTCACTGGCGAATAGGTTGTTCTTGAAACAAAGGCTATACACCTTCAAGATGGATGCTGGGAAGTCAATTGAAGATCATGTTGATGATTTTAATAAAATCATCATGGATCTTGAAAGTATTGACATAAAGATCAATGAAGAGGATCAAGTAATTATTCTGTTGTCCTCACTGCCAAGATCATATGAGCACTTTGTAGATACATTGCTCTATGGCAGGGAGACTTTGACGATGGAGGAGGTGACTTCATCACTTAATTCAAAGGAACTACAGAAGAAATTTGAGGCTAAAGAAGAAGGTGGAGAAGGCTTGTATGTGAGGGGCAGACCAGAATAAAGAAATCACAAAGGAAAGAGTTCTTTTAGATCAAAGGCTAAGTTTAGAAGGAAATGCTTTGTGTGTGGGCCTGAAAAATATCTCAAGAAATATTGTACTGAGTTAAAGAAGAAGAAAGGTGAATCCAGTGGAAGCAAAGGTCATTCAGACCAATACAATCATAATGCACAAGATGGAGGGTCTGAAGGTTATGACAGCTCAGATGTCCTTTGTGTTACCAGTACTAGCTCTAAAGATTATGGCTCTAAAGGCAAGTGGGTCATGGATTCTGGATGCTCATTTCATATGACACCAGTTAAAGAGTTCTTTAGGGAGTTAAAGTGTCACACCCTCAATTTCCACAACGGGGTTTTACCGTTAGGCGTGTGACAAACCAGGATCACAGACACGGTCATATCAAACGACACTATATGAATTTAAAAATAAACGTTTGACTTAAATCAGAGTAACATAAATGAAATAAACATCAGTGCGGAAGCAAATAAACGAAATGTAAACCAATACTGAAAGTTAAAAGTGCTAATTCAAAACAAAATGTCCAATGCAAGTAAATGAGTTTGATGATGCATGTCCTGAGTGCGTTCCTTAATCGTGCATCATGAGCTTAAGCGTTCCTGTTACCTGAGAAAACATGCTAAAGTGTGTCAACATAAAGTTGGTGAGTTCACAGGTTTAGTCAACAATAAATGTGTTTGTAAGCGTTTCCATGGTTTGCGTTTCAATG
>BJCO01406800.1:0-33480 GCA_018326465.1 Flaveria floridana | reverse complement strand
CGATCAAACGTAGAAATCAAAAGAGCAGTTTCAATGATCAATGATGAAATCGATCAATGATTAACCTGCTATGATACCATTTGACAGGATCTCAGCCTCTAGTTTGATCAATTAGGTTGTATTCGCAACGGATTTAGCACGAGAATTAGCAATTACAGCAAGAACATAAAGGATTTTGCATGTAACAGTAAATGTAGAGAGAGAGAACAATTCTGCCAAAAAGGTAATATTCTTTTTGCTCACATGTTTCGGCACCGAATGCAATTAGGTCATCTACATTTTATAGGCAAAATGACGTATGCTGATGTCACTTGATAGTGACATCAAACGGTTATTAACAAACTACTGAGAACTAACTAAACTACTGAAGATGTCACAACAGCTGACATCTTCTTACAAAATTACCAAGTGTTCTACCTATTACAAGTACTGAAAAGGAAACTACTGAAAAGCTACATTCGTTTACAACTACTAAACTATAACAGCTGAAGAACAAACTCTTCAGCTGTTGTACAAACTACTGAAAAGGAAAAACATAAAACAACTAAAAAGTAAAACCATCACAACTGAAGAAGACTTCTTCAGCTATTGTGACAAAGTCTGAAGCTTCTGCACTTTGGTCTTCAGACTGATCTTCAGATGATTCATCAGCTGATGACTTCAGTAGATGTCATGAGCTGATGTCTTCAGTCATTGTCTTCAGACTTTGTGCATCAGTTGTTGATCAGCTCTTTTGTTCTTCAGTTGTTGATCTTCAGCACTTGTCTTCAGTACTTGAAGTCCTCAGTACTTGTATTCATTAGTACTTCAGACTTTAGTACTTATCTTCAGTACTTGGGATCTTCAGCTGTTGTTCTTCAGGTCTTGATCTTCAGCTGTTGAGTCTTCAGTCTTTGTCAAACTGCTGATGAAGCCTTCAGCAGTTGTTGTGATGTCATGTGGGACTTAGAGGTTTTCCTGATCTTGGCTCATTGGTTCTTTTGGTCCAACAATAGTACCACCACTTGAAGTGTGGAGTGAAGTCCTACGGCATTTCCTTTAGAGGGATTCTTGACATTATGCGTGAAGGACTCCACTTCAACACTATCTTAGGCTCTCCAGTAATCGAATCAACTGCAGACTGTCTGATGTACCTTGTTGGTTCTTGAGGTCTGAACTTAACCCACCTGCTGTGGTACTCCTTCCTCAATGCAGCCTCAAACCAGCCTGACATTTTTCTTGGGTCAACATACAACAGCTTCAGGCATGCCAGCTAGTTGTGCTCAAAACCAAGAAGAGTCTTTAGATCGTGTGGGAATCTAAAGTACTCTATTCCCTTTTCTCTCTTTATGGCATATACATTTAGATCTTAAAAATTAGCCCATGCGATAATCTTGCCTGACACCTTTTGGTGTTTCTTGACTTTATACAGCTTGGTGTAGACGTTAGACTTTTGTGAAGTGCACATGGCTCGGATCTCAGCAAAACATGTCGCCCATTCAGCCTTTTTGATGTCAATGTCAGCATCTGTGGCTTGGGCTTGACCTTCTTTCTTCTTAGATTCTCTCTCCATCTGATCCAGTTTATCAAAAGTATCATTGACGAGAGTATCACCCAGATTAGGGACTACATTTCCCTCTCGATCAGTATACTCTGGACAATGCTCCGTAGTGACGTCCTCGATCTCGATTTCATCTATGTCATTCAGCTCATCGTCACTGGTAACTTCAAACGTAGGAGCGTCCTTAACAATCTCGTCCGGATTGAGCCGAAACATCTCAGCAAGTTGTTCTTCCGTAAGGTCATGAATGATTTCTCCTTCTTCAGGAGTATAGCTTACTGACCTTCGGACGATCCCTTGCAAATCAAGAATCATCGTGACTTGAGACTTGATTTGCTGAAGGGAACCAACATCATACTCATCTTGCTGAGATGATTGATCTGCTTGATTTAAACATGTAAATACATCAATCATTAGTCAATAATCAAGACAGTTAAACATCATATATCTAAACATTAAGAACAAAGTTTTAAATACGAGATTCAAGTATAAAAGCTTTCAAATACATAAATATCTAAACATTACTTTTGCCCTGAATCGCAGGCGCGTCAGTAGATCGGATAGAAGATGAGGATCCTTGGTCTTGATTTCTCTTAGTACGTCTCTCTTGACCCTGAGCTGAGGCAGATGCTGCTGTATCTCCTTCATCTTCATCATCATTCCGCCTTTCCCTTGTCTCTTGATCATCACTATCATCATCTTCATCATCATCATCGTTATCATCATCTCCTTCTCTTATTTTGAGTGGCTCATCCTTTGATCCCTTGAGCTTGAGCATGATGGTCTTGTTAGCAACCTCCAACTCCTCTATCCACTTTCCTGACTGGACATTATGCTCCTTGGGTTAGGGAATTTACTGACCCTGGGAATCAATCAGCTGGGCCTACTATGAGATCTGCTGTTCTTGGGTAGCATTTAGCTCTACAAGATGACGTAGTTGTGCAGCTTTCTCCTCATCAACAGCCCACGGCTTCAGCACCATACGGTTCAGTGCTGACAGTTGTTCCTCTACCCTAATGGGAGGTAGAGATGATCCTGTGGTGAATATGGGTGGTGGTATATGAGTGGGTGGTGAAGGGTAGGATGTAGTGGTGGTGGAAGGGAGTGTGGTAGTGATGGTGGGTGGTTTGGTAGTAGTGGTGGAGGGTGTGGTGGATATGGTTGATGTGGTGGTGGTTGTGGTAGATGATGCAGCAGTAGAGGTCACTATAAACTTTAGCCTCTTTCCCTTCTTGCCATAAGGGTTAGCCATTCTCTTCCTCCTCGAGCCTTTAGGCACAGAGGCTCCCCCTTGGCTACTGGGCTGGTCTAGGGTGTATGATGGATCAGTAGTAGCCTCCCCAGATGCACCCTGGCATCCTCCAACCACCTTAAGACCTCTCTCTGTGGCTACGACCCGGCTTTCCACTGTTCGCATCAGAGGTTCATTATCCTCCTCCTCCATTTGGAAGTCAGGGTGAATGGGAGCTGGTTCGGGTCTAACCTGACCATCCCCTCCTGGATCAGCATCATGATCATCACCATCGGTGTCATCGGAGGGTAGAGCAATCCGCTCAACATCCGAGTCACAATCATCGTGAAGCCACTTTCACCAAGCTAGCGCCACGTAGTCTTTTCTGGCCAAATTCCCAAACAACCTCTTTGCAGAGGGCTTCACCTTCTTGCCCTTATAAACCTTCATTCTTCCAAGAGTGGTTTCATCCATGATCTTGAGAGAGACAACATCATGACTCTCTTTAGGTAGTGAAGGAAGCTTCTCGTCAATGATCATCAGTAGGAATCTCAGGTACATGCAGAAGCCTTCCATGCCTTTGGCCTCTAAGTTCACGATCAAGTACGAGAAAATCATGTTTGAGAAGCTGAAAGGGTGATTCAGCACCAGTGCCACGTATGCATTTTGGATTTGGTCAGATAGATCATCAAATCAATCCCTTCGTGAAGCAATGCACTTCAGAATGACGTAAGCTAGGTACTTGAACTGGGGACACATGTTGCTTTTATTTAGCACACATGCGTTGATGTCCCCAGTGTACCTCATCCGTAGAAAGCATCCCCTTACGGTAAGAGTATGTAGCCTGGTTGGGTAGGCAGCACCATCTCCCAAATCCGGTATGCGTCTAAGGTCGGCTGTCGTGACCTCAATCTCCTGGCCAAAAATTGTGCTACGTATATAGTAGGGCTCAGTAGATCGGTCAACGAATGCGCCTTCCCAGAAGGCCTGCTGTATAGACTGATAGGGTGTGCAAGGTGTAGATATCGCTCTATAGATCCTCGATCTCCTCAAAAATGCGATAATACTAGCAAACTCAACAGCATTCCGAGTGGTGACATCCAAGTGAGCACAAATGTTTTGCTTGGTGTTGATGATCCACCTATCTGCCATGATTCTATAACACAAGACACATAAATATTAGATCAACACATAAAAGAAACCATTGCAACCTAAACTTTTTGAGATCAGTCTGGTTCAATCATGCGATTGAACCATACAACCAAGTTTAGTCGGTTGATTTAGTATGCGACTGACTTCAGACTTAGCATGCGACTAAGTTCAGTCGGGCGACTGAGCCTGCGGGTGAGTTCAGTCGGGAGACTGAGCTCATACGCCTCGTTCATTCGACCGACTGAGTCATTCACCCAGTTCAATCGTGCGATTGAAGTTCATTCGGAATGACCAGTCACATACTTCTCTGTTCAACACATTTATCCTGAATCTAAGTCAAAACTTGCAGTGCAATGATATGTTTAGGTTCGTTAGACTCGTAGGACTGTTAATTGTTGTTGTATGCTTCTCATTTTACCCAATTTTTATTTTTATTTTTTCTGTTTGAAAGTTAACACTCTTTATTGATTTTAATCGATTTAGGCTAGTTAGGGTTTGTTTTCACCGCACATTTAGTGCGATATTGGTGCAAATTACCTGCAGATGAAGTACGATCTTGTCAGTAACTAAATGGTGTGGAGAAATCGATCTAATCAAATTAGGGCAGAGTATCACCACTTTCGGGATAATTTAGGGCGATTGAGGGGTGATGAACATATGTAACCGACTTTAGCCCTATTTATATTGAATTTGTTTTCAATCGGGCAACTGGATCCATTCGCACTTTTCAATCGTGCGATTGGAACTTATTGGTGCGATTGGCTCAGTCAGTCATATTCAGTCGGGCGACTAGGTTTCTGTCGGGCTACTAACTCATTCTGTCACCCCCATTCAGGTGATTGGCTCATTCTTGTAAGCCAATCGTGTGAATGGTTAATACTCATGCTCCATTCAGGTGACTAGTTCATAAGTATGGTCCAATCGTACGACTGGTCCATACTCATGGTTCAGTCGTGCGAATGGCTCATACTTATGAGTTTGATTTTATGACCATTCATTCACTTATCCCTTTTTTCTTATTAATACGATATTTTGACTAGTGATCATCTCAGACATGACCATTTTAACATAGAAAAACTGTTGATCACCTCGAACGTGATCCTTTTAACAACAAAACAATTTGTCACCTCACACGTGACCCTTTTAGTGAGTGACTCCCATATTGACTTCCGATGCATAGTCCGACATTTACCTCCTAATTTTAATAGAAATAAAACAAAGCTAAAAACATAATCTTGTAATTTTGTGTGAGGTTTAAATCCTAAGATAATTTTCTCCCGGATTTTTCTTCCTCGATAGTATAGCGTCAAGTTACTTTCTTCATAACTGGAATGATTCATTTTGGAATCATACAGGTTTATTAAATCATTTATGAATTTTTACCAAAGCCTTTTGATGCTAGATTCTTGTTTTCATCAAGAGTCACTAGCAAGTTTAGGAAATGATACTAGAGCTACAAGATGTACACAATGATCTGAACTTTCAAGAATTGCAGCTCACGATGATTGTCAGTATACTTGTCTTAAATCCATACACAGATTTTTGACACATATTAATGATGATATAAAGTTTAATTATTTCAACAAGCATTTGTGGATCCCACACTTATATGGTAATCAATATTCCTTAAGAGATTTTTGAGCGGTCTACGGGTATTTTGACAAGAAGAGACTATTCTAAGAACTTTCAAAGAGATGCTGCCACCCCATAGCAGAGAGGCGCAAACAGTAATAAATTCTAGAATATTTAGGTTATGCTTATCCTCAGGTCAGTGCCACCGCACAACAAAGAGGCACACAACCTATTTTCTTTTTTGAGCAAATATATTCTTTTTGCACAGATCTCACCAACAACGTAAGTTATTATCTTGATTGCTTTTTGCATTTTTTCATGTGCGTTGCTCGTTTATGGTCATCCACACACATTTGTGGCATTTATTTTGCTCGTCACCCCTTATTGGAACTGCGTTGATTGTGTTAAGCAGGGATAATATGATAACCCACAGCTAGTTGAACAACTTTGTTTAAGCTTGAAGTCACCAATGAGGTCTAATTATCTATTGTGTTGAATCTACCGACACATCATCTGGTGGTCTAGCACCCTCTAAATCTACTTTCTCTGTGCTACCTTAGTAGCAGCTAGTTTTACTATCGTTTTTCATCTTAGTCAGTTAGATTCTTTTAAAGTCCTAAACTCTTTGTTCCCGTATACTATCATTTTCCAAATACATTGAATCAGTATCACAGATACAATCTCATTTCCATTAGCCAGACTATCCTCTTCCCTCGTTTTTTTAATTACGTAATACTAGTTTAACCTATTCTCCCCTTAAAATTCTAAAACCGAAATTGGTTTTCCGTTTAGAAGTTTAATAGGCGAATAAGTAGAAGAAAATAAAATAATAAGATATAATAAAAAATGACTCGACGCGTCGGACTATGCGCTTTAATCTTTTGGAATCACGACTCATTTCTTTTTGACGCCCTTGACCCCTAACAGATATACAAATTTGGTTTATCAAAAGCTTTTTTATAGAGATCGGCGCGTTGAAAGTTCGTATTTATTTTAACAACATCGATTAAATTCTTTTCAAAACAATCACGTATAAAGTGATATTTAATTCCGATGTGTTTGGTCTTAGGATGTTGGACCAGAACAAAGATTGACTTAAGATTGTATGATGTGTTATCTACTATTCGCAAGCAACGTCCAAGGGGAAATTTGTTGGAGCATATATTGTAATATATAGTGTGTCCCTCGCTTGACGAATAGTATAAGCTTAATGTAATACACCTAATATGTGGTAAACACATGAAACAAAGTCAATCATAGGAGCATATGCGAATGAGACTCAGTCGTACGACTGAGACTTGCTAATGGGCCAGTTGTGCGATTGAGATATGTGATTGGACCATTCGTAAAACTGAAACATAAGTATGGTCCAGTCGTACGATTGAACCATACGTATGGTCCAGTCGTACGATTGAACCATACGCATGGTCCACTCGCATGAATGGGCCCAGTCGCATCTAAAATGGGCCGAGGCCTATAAATACCAGTTTTATTGTGTAGAGAGATTAAGGAGTCTGCCCGGGGGCCTAGGTGCTGCCGGATGAGAGGGGAGATAATGCTCAATTTCCCCTTGCCAAGAGTCATAATTCTTATGTTGAAACGAGCTTGTAATCATTAGGTTTTATCAATGAAACCATTTTATTATAGTTCGTGTTATTATTTGTCTCTTTGTTTTGGTTTTGTTTCCTTCCGTCAAGAACATGCTTGGATGTCTACTGATCCAGTGACTCCACAAGGCTAAACTCATTTGATTGGTAGAGTTACTAGATGAGTTTTCCATGTTCATCTCCATCTATATAAGTCACCAATGAGGTCTACTTTTCTATTGTGTTGAACCTACCGACGCATCATCTAGTGGTCTAGCACCCTCTAAATCTACTTTCTCTGTGTTGCCTTAGTACCAGCTAGTTTTACTATCGTTTTTCCTTTTATGTTGCTTAGATTTCTCAGACTTATACTTCGAATTTTGCATCTTAATCAGTTAGATTCTTTTAAAGTCCCAAACTCTTTGTTCCCGTGTACTATCATTTTCCAAATACATAGAATCAGTATCACAGATAAGATCTCATTTCTATTAGCCAGACTGGCCTCCTCTCTCTTTTTTTTAATAACTTAATACTAGTTTAACCTATTCTCCCTTTAAAATTCTAAAACCGAAATTTGGTTTTCCGTTTAGAAGTTTAATAGGCGAATAAGTAAAAGAAAATAAAATAATAAGATATAATAAAAAATGACTCGACGCGTCGGACTATGCACTTTAAGCTTTTGGAATCACGTCTCATTTATTTTTGACACCCTTGACCTCTAACAGATATAAAAATTTGGTTTACCAAAAGCTTTTGTGTAGAGGTTAGCGCGTTGAAAGTCCGTATTTATTTTAACAACATCGATTAAATTCTTTTCAAAACAATCACGTATAAAGCGATATTTAATTCCGATGTGTTTGGTCTTAGGATGTTGGACCAGAACAAAGATTGACTTACGATTGTAAGAGGTGTTATCTACTATTCGCAAGAAACGTCCACGGGGGAATTTTTGGAGCATATATTGTCATATATAGTGTGTCCGTCGCTTGACGAATAGTCTAGGCTTAATGTAATACACCTGATATGTAGTAAACACATGAAACTGAGTCAATCGTAGGAGCATATACGACTGAGATTCAGTCTTACGACTGAGCCTTGCTAATGGCAGTTGTGCGACTGTGATATGCGATTGGGCTATTCGTAAAACTGAACCATAAGTATGAACCAGTCGTACGATTGAACCATACGTATGGTCCAGTCGTACGATTGAACCATACGTATGGTCCACTCGCATGAATGGGCCAAGTCACATCTAATATGGGATGAGGCTTATAAATACCAATTTTATTGTGCAGAGAGATTAAGGAGTCTGCCCGGGGGCCTAGGTGCTGCTGGATGAGAGGGGAGATCATGCTCGATCTCCCCTTGCCAAGAGTCATGATTCTTATGTTGTAACGAGCTTGTAATCATTAGGTTTTATCAATGAAACCATTTTATTATAGTTCATGTTATTATTTGTCTCTTGGTTTTGGTTTTGTTTCCTTCTGTCAAGAACATGCTCGGATGTCTACCGATTCACGACTCCACATGCTGAACTCATCTGGTATCCACTGAGAATACCATACACTTGAAGCCTCTGTAGATAGTGTTTGGAAGAGCAATTTTAAGGGCTATTGTGGCTTTTTGAAAAATCTCTATTCTCCTCCTATCTTCATCAGGGAAATCAGCTACAACATTTAAAATCATACCATCACCAATAGTAAAAGAGGTTCTTGGTATGTAAGGTCCTTCAACAACAGAGTCCCAAATCCTAGAGTCTGGAGACTTGATAAAGCCTTCCATTCTTTGACACCAAGTATTAAAGTCTTTAGCAGTGATTAGTGGAGACTTTGTAATAGTTCTAGTTTCCATATCAGGCTTGGTGATAGGTACCATCTCTGTTTTTAAGTGTTTTGTGTGTCTGAGGGATCTTAAGATGGTGAGATCTTATATCAAGAGCCTGGAAAGCTCTGATACCAAATGAAAGACCATTAGAAGGGGTGAAGCATTATACAACACAACAACACAACTGAAGAGAGTTCTTTAAAACACTTAACAGATCAAATAGGAAACTTGTTAACTACTGTAAGGGATGCTAAAAACACAAGTAAAAGAGAGACATAACTAGATAGTAACACTAGTATTTTGGTTTTCAAGAATGCTGTATAATGCTTCTCAAGTTCTGTTACAAAGTGTTACAAAGCATACTGGAAAGTTACAAGTACTTGAGATACTTATGCTACATCCGACAACCGTCCATATTTTGAAGGCCAGCTAGATACATAAGACTAGACAACAAAATCAAATGTAGAGTCAAAAGGCAAATTGCCTTTTGACTTGTGACTATGACATGCCATAGCTAACATCCTAATATATTACAAAAAGGATAAAGTACATAAAGTAGAAAGCTCAGACTCAAGACCTCAATTTACAGTTTTTCAAAAGCATGGACCTTTTCACCAACTTATGAAAGTTGGTTAGTCAAACAAAGTTGCAGTGGAAAGGTGGTCTAGCTTTATGGAAAATTACATCAGATAATAGCGTGTACATAAAAGTCTTCGGAAGAAATTTCTCTTCATAAATTGGCTTCGGAAGACTTTGTCTCTGAAGCTTCAAAAGACTTCGTATTTGGCTTTGGAAGATATTGGTCTGGCTTCAGAAGATTTTACACCAGAGTATTTTTCGTTTGAGGTATAAAACTTCTGAAGCAATTCTACTTCAGTAACTTAGAGCATGCATGCAGAGAGACTTTGGATGCTATGAATGTTTTGATTGCATCATACTTGTTGGAATCCTTACAGACTCCCACTCATTACGCTCAAAGCCTGGCACTAGTAATGGATCAAAACTTATCCATTCATCCATTCATCCATTCATTCATTAACGCATGCATTCCTTCATTCTTTATGTTCCTCTTCTTATTATCTTCCACTTTTGTTACATAATACTTTTAAGTTTATTCATATTAATCATACTACACACAGCCATGGAAAATAAGCATACATAATAAGGAACATAACATAAACATACCCATACCCATACATAGCATCATCATACACATCATATACGACTTCATAAAGTCAACCATCATCACCCCCGTGAAAATCCCAAGTGAAAGCCTAACACATTACTTTTTCCCCAAAAATCTAGAAAATATTCTATGTCCTAGGCGCATGGGCACTATGCAGGCACATGGCCTTCCAGGCGCATGAGAACACTTAGGCGCATGGGAAAACTTTTAGGCGCATGGGCACTATTGGGGCGCATGACCCAACATTTTGTCATTTTAGGCGTTTCTAGGCGCATGGGCACTATGTAGGCGCATGATTGCCTAGGTTCATGGGTACTATTTGGGCGCATGGGTTTTGGGTGCATGGCACAATACTTAGGCATTTGTCCGTTGGGTGCATGGGCCATATTTCAGGCACACAGGCAACCAACTCATGCTATCAACTTCATAATTAGTTCTAACATCATCAATTCATCATGTTCTAAGCATATTTCTAGCATTCTTCTAGCATTCTAACCATCAAAACATGAACATAACACAATCATAGCATCATGAACACCCAAATCATACCCCACCCACATACACACATACATATACATACGGGTAGCAAAACCCATATTCATAAAAACATCCATACATGAATTTCTAGCCCCAACATCAGTTAAAACATGTAAAAAAGTAGTTCTAGAACGCATCTTTGACCACTTTCGAGTATGAATTCTTCAAACCCGTTTGCAAATGAGTTCAACCATCTAGAAACCCACCATAACATACACACCCGAACTCAAATACAAACACATAAGCATAAACCAAGGCAAGAACCCAACAAGAACATCTCAAAACCAAGAACTCTTACCTTGAATTCAGTTTCTTTTTCTTCTTTCTTCAAAAACCCGAAAGATTTTCTTTCTGTATCTAAAAATCTATTGAAATGAGATGTGTAGTAGGTGTGGGTGGCCATGCTCACCTTTTTGAACCAAATTATAATAAACTTTGTCTCTTGTATAACTTTAATCCCTTAACTTGGGTTAAATTATGTTTCTTCCTTTTTCTACACTTTTATTCTTTTTTACTCATCTTTTAAACTTTTTGGGTGTTACATTAACTCGTTAGCTAACTCTTTACTTTCTCACATGATTTCAAGAAATGTTGTTTAGTGGACTTTTTCCTGCTCACATAGGATTGGACTTAGTCAAAAATAAGGAAACAACATTATGTTATTTGGATTTTTTGCATTGTAATGTATTAGTTGATTAGTATTATTCAATAACAATGACTTTTAATATTATCCCGATGTATTTAATACCATGTGCTATGAGCAATCGATTTACATTCGTCCGCCCCGATAATTCTGTCGTCGGTTGGGGTGTGACAGATTGGTATCAGAGCCAGCTTATAGGGAATTAGGTTAAGACAAATGGAATGACCTAGACTATAACTAAGTACCCTTACACATGAGTCCTCTCATGTATTTATCATGCTTAGATAGGATTTTATGTGCCTTACATGATATATCCTTATATCCTTAGGTTTGTTTGATTTAATGATTCATGACTTCATGGGTTTCTTCATAATGTGGTTAGATTCATCGATTTGATTGGAATTTTATTTGGCTATCAAGATTTTGAATTTCAAATGGTGCAACATGATTAGAAAAAATTTGATACCGAATGAAGCACCAACATTAGATCAATACAAGACTCGGCTTGAAGATCATGAGAAATATGGTTAAGAAAATTTTGGACAAAATACAAATCTAGATGAGCTTCTCAAAGCAGACTAACTTTTGTTTACTATGTCATTGATATTTCAAAGTTACATTAGAGTAAAGTTGATACGAAAATCATGTTTGATAAGATTAAAGGTTTAGTTCAGAATAAGAATATCATTGTAATGTGTTTTTAGAATAAGTGTGGTTTTGAGGGGAAGACATTCAGAAAGATTATTAAGAGTTGTTAAGAGAATTGGGTAATGAGTTATACAATCAACTATAATACGATAACAACAAGATGTATCAAGTGTAACGTTTGGTTTACAAGCCAAAGAAAATACATTGAATTGTCAAAGTTTTAGGTCAACCACAACCATAATGAAGACATGAATCCTGTTGGATCAAGAAGAAGGCTGGTGCAACCAAAATCAAATCACGTAGATTAATTTGGTACAACAAATAAAGGACTTCCGAAGCTAAGGGTGGAACTTTTGAAGGAAAAGGAGTTCTTCCGAAGACAAAGTGTAAGATCAACTTCCGAAGGTAAACTCCAACTTCCGAAGATAAAGTATTCACTTCCAAAGATCAAGAATTAGAAGAAAAGATAAGAAGTAAACTTTCAATGCATGAAGAAAAGAAGAAGTCCTCAAGCATCGGAAGAAGTAGCATCTTTCGAAGTATAAGTGCATTCAGAAGAACTTGTTCTTCCAAAGCCAACTAACCTTTGGAAGACACTACTATGAACCAGTGGACATAAGTATGTTCTCTCTGACACTCCGCTGCAAACCTTTGAGATACTACATGGTGTCTTCCCAAGAGCCATGTAGTTGACCATACTTTATTCCACTATTCACCTTTATCAATTAGTACAGTTGCCAACTTTAGTTGGTGACAAAAGGTAAGTCATGGACATGTCATGACTACCATACCTTAGATAATACTTTATCTAAGATACATTAAATTTAGCATTGTAGTATATGCTTTAGTGGTAGGTTTCCAGCTGGTATCAAAGTATATCCGGTTGTAGGTAGTAGTATATATAGTCTCTCATTGTAACTCATGTAAAATGCTTTTAAGAGTCTTGTAATACTTTGAGTTGAGAAGTAATATATATAAGTACCTTGACAATGCTTTCTTTGTGTTATTTGCTACTTATTATATTATTACCAACTCTTAGAAGAGATTCTACTTCATTTGATTCGATTGTTTTCGGTTCCTCCTTATACCACACTCAAAATGGCCCTCAACAAGTCTGAAGTAGAATGTGGACGATGACTAAAGCACCCATCATCACCCCTGAAACTTTAGGTCATGGAGCAAACGCATGGAAGGCTTCATCAGGTATCAAGACAACAAGATATGGTAATCTATTGTTAATGGTTTGTATAAATCTATTGTTAATGGCCTGTATAAACCTAAGGTGACATCAATGCAATGACTATTCTCATGACTGCAATACCCAACTCCATCATGGTGGGGTTTGAGCATTGCAAGTCGGATAAAGAACTATTCGATTCACTTACTAACATCTACTCCAGCTCCAATGACTCCAAGAAGGACTCGCTGAATCAACAATTTGAGAACTTCACCTACATTGCCGAAAAGACCCTCAGCCAGAAGTACTTCTGGTACATGGACCTCATTTCTTCCCTTTAGTCTGTGGGAATTACTCTTGAACTTTGAGACCTCATATGAAATTTCATGAGTGGACTACCTAATGACTGGACGTTCTACTGTGTCTCTATCAAGAGGATAGAAAATCTGAACACCCTCACCATTGCTGAACTCTATGGCATCCTTGATGGATACCGTTTGGAGATGGAAAACTGGAGAGGCCATAAGACAATCAGACCCTTGAGTCTTACTGCTAGCAAGGCTTTAATGATTATTGAAGGCTCAGGACCCACCCAAGCTTAATATTTTATTACATACACCCAACAGACATCCTGTTCTTCTTGACCATACATTACATTTCCTGAGACTCCAAGGTCTCAACAAGCTCAGCATAGTTTTTTTCTGGATAAGTGGGCCCTTGTCTAAGGAAGTGGGTACTCTAGTGACTATCAATATTGCTTTGATCATCTAGAGTGCTTTAGCCCAGATGATGTGGAATATGTTAAAATAGTCCAACAACTGGCTCTATTAACCTACAGAACAAAGAAGTTCTCCAAGAGAACTGGAAGGCAATTTCCCCAAAACCCAACCAACAACAAATTCTGGTTTGATAAAACTAAGGCCAAGTGTTACAACTGTAACGAACTTGGTCATTTTGCAAAGGAATGGAAGGCTCCCAAGTGAAATCCGGGAACCCCACAGGCCTCCACACATCCCTCTACACCGAAGCCTACTGGAAAGTCATCAGAGACAGTTGCAATGGCTCAAGAAGTTTACTGAAGCTTGTTGATGCATGTATGACCCTAGATCATGATATGAAATGTAATAGATCTTGTTTATCTGATTCTGATGTAATTTGATATGATTAATGAAATGATATTGGTTGTTTGTGATTTGTAATGACTAATATTTTGTTAATGAGTCGATATTGAATTGGTTAATTAGGATAGTAATTGTTTGAATGGTTACACATAATGTTTATTAATTAACACATTCAAACTTAACATAAGGTAGTTCTCATGCGAATGGCCCATGCGAATGGACCACACGCATGAATAACTTCATACGATTGACTCAGTCGCACGACTGAACCAGGAGACAGGATCAGTTGTATGATTGACATATAAGATTGGCTCAGTCACACGACTGAACACTCAGTCGTGTGTATGGATCAACCGCATGGTTCAATCGCACGACTGAACCATACTTATGGTTCAGTCGCCCGAATGAACAATACTAACCTATAAATACAATTCAATTCGTGGAAAAACGTAAGCATTCATTCTTTTACGACTCCAGACGTACCCTAGCCGTCAAGAAGCCTCCCAAATTCATTCTCCAAGTTCATAGAACACATTAGATCGATTTCCAATCGATTTCTAATGTTAGGTTCAATTCTTTATTGATTCTTCGTGTGTTCTCACTGACTGGATCGCCAATCAAATAGGATTCCGCACTATTTGATATGGTTTACACGCTAATCACTAGGTATTTCATTCAAATACCAGGTCCTAACAATTGGTATAAGAGCCTGAGCTCTTGATTACGTGTGATTCAATCAAGATTGATAAAAAGTTTTTGTTTTTGCACTAAAAACGCAATCTTTGTGTTAAAAGTGATCTTGGACGTTCCCTGCTCATCAAAGATTGGAGTTCATCCGGACGACCAGTCGCTTGTCCCCTGTTCCGTCGCCTGTGGTTCGAATCCTGACCAATTCAAGTAATTTAACATGGTTTAATGGTCCATTAGACTCACCATCTTGTCACTAATAACCTATTAAACTTAATTTTAACATTTTGCATAGTTTATGTAGGTTATCAGGGCATTTTTCAGTCCAGTTCTTGTTTCATTTGAATATCACATATTTGGATTCAAGATCTTCTGATTTCGGTAAGATTCAACTGCAATGTACCTGTATAATCGTCAATCGAACGTCAGAAGATCAACAACAATGTGAAAACAAGATCTCGAGAAATTTTGGCAGATTAACCGGAAGAAATGCGATTTGGGTGCGATTGGGAGTGATGAGTAAAACGCGATCGACTGAGGCCCTTTAAATACTGAAACTAAGTTCAATCGGCCGACTGGCCTCATTTGCTCAGTTCATTCGGGCGACTGAGTCTCAGTCGTGCGATTGGCCAAGTCAGTCGCATTCAGTTGGCCGACTGACTCATTCGTGCCCTTTCATTCGCACCCTCAGTTAACCGACTGAGTCTCAGTCGGTCGACTGACTCATTCGCACCCTTTCATTCGGTCAAATGGATCATTCTTATACGCCATTCGGGTGAATGACTAAATTTCATGTCTAGTCATGCGAATAGGATCCATTCGCATGGTTGGTCCATTCTCATGGTCCAATCGTGCGAATGGGTCACACCTAGTAAATTTTCTGCAATTTTGAACATTTGACTTTTAAGACCCTTTTAACTTTTGAAATTAACATTATGAGCATTTGATCATCTCAGACGTGATCATTTTAAACAATTTAGTCACCTCAGACGTGAATTTTTTAAACATTGAAAATTCATGTGGTCATGTCAGACATGATCATTTTAAACAATTTAGTCACCTCAGACGTGACTTTTTTTTTTAACATTTAAAATTCATGTGGTCATCTCAGACATGACCCTTTTAGTGAGTTGATCCCTTACCGATTTTCACGATGTAGTCCGGCAAACAAACAAAACTAAAATACTAAGTGAATAAAAAAATTAAACTAACGTACAACAATAAAACTTGTTTTTGGCTTTTTGGTGAGAGATAAATCCTAAGATGCAAATCTACGGGATTTGGTTCCGGAATAGGCAGCTTCAACTTAGATTGACCACACTTGGACAAATTCAATTTTGGAATCATACAGGCAAGTCAAATCATTTGGGACTTGTTATCAAAATCTATTGATGCTCTATTCTTGGTTTTCATCCAGAGTTGTTAGCAACTTTTAAGAAATCATACTGGAACTATTAGATTACCACTTTGATTTGAACTTTCAAGAATTGCAGCCACAATGATTGTCAATATGTTTGTCCTCTTAAATCCATACACAGACTTTTGACACAGACTGGTGATAGATTTAGGTTTAATTATTTCAACTACCATTTGTGGATCCCCCGCTTATATGGTAATCAACATTCCTCAGGAGCTTTTGAGCAGTCTACGGGTATTTTTACAAGAAGAGACTACTCTTAGAGCATTCAAAGAGAAGCCAATCCTCAGGTCAGTGCCATCGCACAGCAGAGAGGCGGCAAACAACAATGAATTCTAGAATATCTAGGTTATGCTTATCCTTAGGTCAGTGCCATCACACAGCAGATAGGCACGCAACCTATCTCCTTGTTAGAGCAGCTTAATTTTATTTTGCACAAAATGCACCAACAACATAAGTCATAAGCTTGATAGCATTTTTCTTTCATTTTTTTCGTGCTTTTCTCTATTTATGGTCATCCGCACACATTTGTGGCGTTTACATGCTCATTACCCCTTATTGGAATATTGTTGATTGTGCTAACCAGTGATAAGATGGAAGCCCACAGTGAGTTGAACAACTTAGTTTGATCTTCAGATCACTGGTTAGGTCTAATCATCTATTGTGTTGAATCTACCGACATATCAATTGTGATCTAGCAACCTCTAGGTCTACTCTCATTGTGTTACCTTAGGAGTTACCAGTTTTTCTATCATCTTCCCTTTTATATTGCTTAGACTACACAAACTTATACTTTGAATTTTTGCATCTTTTCTAAATTAAATTTTAAAGTCCCTCTTGATCTGTTCCTGTGTACTATCATATTCCAAAGGGTTGAATCGGTATCACAGATACGATCTACCTTATATCAGCTTTCCATTCCTTCTCCCTCGTTTTTTTTAATGTCATTCTATTACGACTCCAGACGTACCCTAGCCATCAAGAAGCCTCCCAAATTCGTTCTCCAAGTTCATAGAACACATTAGATAGATTTCCAATCGATTTCTAACGTTAGGTTCAATTCTTTATTGATTCTTCGTGTGTTCTCACTGATTGGATCGCCAATCAAATAGGATTCTGCACTATTTGATCTGGTTTACACGCTAATCACTTGGTATTTCGTTCAAATAGCAGGTCCTAACAATTGGTATCACTGCCTGAGCTCTTGATTACATGTGATACAATCAAGATCGATAAAAAGTTTGTGTTTTTGCACTAGAAACGCAATCTTTGTGTCGAAAGTGATCTTGGACGTTCCCTGCTCATCAAAGTTTGGTTTCTACGTACTTAGGCGATTAGACCTTGCGAAATTTCGAATTTTTACGGCTAAAACACGTTTAACCTAGAAATTTTCGCAAAACAGCAGCTTCAGTCGCACGAGTGAGCCATTCGTACGACTGGACCTCATTCGCATTGCTCAAACGCACGATTGGACCTAGTCGCATCTCCATTCGTACGATTGAACCATTCGTTCGCAGTGTTCATACGCATCAGCTTCATTCGCACGACTGAACCAATCGCTTAGTTCAGCCGCACGATTGAACCATTCGCAGAGTTCATTTGCACGGATAGCCCAATCGCATCCTTTAGTTACATCAGTTGACAGTTTGTTTTAGTACACTTAAAGCTATTCGCCATGGAAGAACAAATGTCAACCTTTACTGCTGGAAAGGACTCTAGAATTCAGAACCTGCTGTTACTTGAGAGTGAGGTGGGTAATCATAATAAACCACCAAAGCTCTTAACGTTAGATGAGTTTCCCCACTTGAAACAACGTTTTGAGATCTACCTCAATGGAGTGGATCTGAATCTATGGGAGGCTATCGAGATTGGGTATAGTACGCCGGTGGGAGCCGATGGAGTAAAGCTAACCTTAGGAGGGATGATAGACGCGCAGAAAGTTAAATATAATGCAGAGAAGAGAGTTTATGTATTGATTACACAGTCTATCCCTAAAGACATTTTCCACCAGTACTCAAAGAATAAGCAGTCCAAGAAACTATGGGATGAGCTGGAAAAGAGGTACCGCCGGAATGCTTCGTTGAAGGCAATCAAGGCTAAGGAGTTAAAGAAGGAATTCGATAACTTCTCATCGATGGGAAACGAGAGTTTGGACGATGTTATAGATAGATTCTACCATCTGATGAGTGAAATGCATACACATGGGGTGGCTACTACCATGGAAGAGAAAGTTACTAACATTGCAGACAGATTGCCGAAAAAGTGGGCTTCATTCGTGTCTAAACTGAGACAGAGTGGAATGCTGACAAAGCTGGATATAAATGACTTCATTCTAAAGCTGCGAGAAGAAGCACTTAGGATGAAGTACAGAGCTCAGAAGTCTTCGTATACTCAGAACCCAGCTTTGTACAATGCCACGCCTCAAGCTAAGACATCTAGAGCACCTCTCCAGACTGCATTTGTGTCTAGCTCATCGGGTCCTTCACATGCTTCGCCTTCAAGATCAGACACGTCGGGGTCTTCTTGTACCCAACATATTGGATCTGAAACAAATGCTACTAGACTGAAGACCGAGAACCTCGGAAATGTAACTGTAGAAGTAGCTCGAGAACACATGGATATTTTGGCTGCAGTGGTTCATTCTTATGATAGACTTGTTGCTGGGAAGATTGGAAACTGCCATCTGGCAGATGAGGACTACGAGCAAGTGGACGAAATGGAGCTTGAGAGAATGGGCATAATGTGGGCCTTAGCTAGTGCTGTCCGGAGAGCAAAGAAGCTTGTGAAAAAGACCGGACAGAACTTGGTAGCTACTAAGGATACCACATTTGGCTTTGATAAGAGCAAAGTGACCTGCTTTAACTGTGGAGAGAAGGGGCACTTCAAGAGAGAATGTGTTAAGCCAAAGAAGACGGGTAACGGCAACCCATTCTCGTCCTTCACTCGTCAAGACAAGCAAGCTTCGAGTTCTACTTCATCGAGCAAGGATCCAAAAGCCTTGACTGCTCATGATGATGAAGGATAGGACTGGAGCTTTAGGTTTGTCTCCAGGGGAATCAAACATTGCAAGTGTAGAAGACATTGACGATGATTCCGCGAGTGAAGGAGATCTAGCAGTTGAGATAGCAATGTCAAATCTTGAAGAAACAACTACAACTGAGGTCAGCTACAAGCCTAAAGAGGAGACTACCACAGCAGAGACAGAAAAAACAGAATCACCAGAATCAGAGACATCTGATGCTGTGTTGATGGCTAACTCTTCTGAACCAACTCAGGTAAGTACCACTGACCAAATGTTTGAAAATCATGCTTGTTCTTATTGTAATACATTTAGAAATAGCATGGATGAGAAATTTCCTAGGTTATTAGATCATAATGATAACTTGGTAAAAGATTTACAACTGTGCACTGAGGCTAATAGAGTATTAAAACAAAATAAGCATAGTAACAAAGAAAAGATAGACCTTTTGACTAAACAGCTTAGGGAAACCGAAGTAGTTGCATTTAATCAAGCTAATGACATTAGGTACTATCTAAACTCCCTAGAAGACACTAAGAAGCAAAAGGCAGTTCTAGAAGTAGAAGTAAACTCATTAAAAACAGAAACTGCACAGTTGAACAAGTTCATCACACATAGTCCAACACTTAGTGAGAGAAAGAAACAACAGGGAGGGTTTGGGTTATAAAGTAGTTCCTCCACCACCTGAGATCTTGATGAACACTAAGAGTAGACCAATAAATAATAACCCCATCAAGGATCATGTGGTGTCTACTCCTCTCGTTAGTGATCCAGATTACTCATGTTCATCTATTGAATCTG
Source organism: Flaveria floridana (assembly GCA_018326465.1). Lineage (NCBI taxonomy): Eukaryota > Viridiplantae > Streptophyta > Magnoliopsida > Asterales > Asteraceae > Flaveria > Flaveria floridana. The sequence continues at coordinate 13,339 of BJCO01406800.1, read as the reverse complement.
GAAACAAACAAAAGGAGGCCACTTCAAAGGCAAAGGGTAAATTCCCTTATGTTAATCTGGAAAAAAAATTTGAAAAGGTTAACTTAAAGTCAGGGTCAAACAGAGTCTCTAAACCTAAAAAGACTTCTAATAGTCAAAAACCAGTTAACCAAAAGGAAAAAGATGTTAAACATGTTAAAACAGTTAACTGTGTTAAACAAGAGAAAATATCAAAAGAACCAGAGTCAAAACCTAAAGTGAGTGTTGTTACTAGAGTGTCACACACATCTCCACAAAGAAAGGTTAATCATAAAGTTGATAGCAGGTCGTGCTACAACTATGGAGAATGTGGACACATTGCTTCCTATTGTCCTTATTATCAGACACCTAGGAAGAAGATTGAACTTCAGGACTCAAAACCTAGGTCTGCTAAGAGGATTTCTTTAACTCCACCTCGAAGAACTAGTGAACATAAAGTTCAACCCGTTAGCCAGTCGACTGTTTATCACAAACAGGCATTGCACAAATCTGGCTTATGGAAAGAAAAGTCATCCTCTAGGTTTGGTAATGATGACAAGAAGGAACCTGAGCTACCCTCACCCTGTAAGGGTAAATGGGTTAAATTCATGATGTGTGATGCCTCTGGGAAACCCAAGTCAGTAAAGGCTTGGGTTACTAACCTAAACTAATCCTTTACATTGTATGTGCAGGGTGTTCACTACAGTGCTGAAACTAACACGTCGATTGTTGACAGCGGAGCATCCAGGCACATGACAGGAAACAATGCTCTTTTATCTAATGTCAAGCAAATAAAAGGATGGCATGTTTCTTTTGCTGGAAACAAGAGAGGATATATCACAGCTCAGGGAGAAGTGGGAAATCAGAAAGTTATGTTTGATAAGGTGAACTATGTTCAACAACTTCAAAATAACTTACTTTCTGTTTCACAAATCTGCGATAAGGGATTTAAAGTCATCTTCGACAACAAGAAGTGTTACGTGCTCAAGAAAGATTACGTGATCCCAGAAGACCAAGTTTTGATGACTGCTTCAAGATATAAAGACCTTTATGTTTTGGATCTGTCAACAGCTGCTACAACGGATCATGAGGTACAGTGTTTTCTATCTAAAGCTACTAAGAAGGATTCCATCTCCTAGCATAGGAGAATGGGACACATTAGTGAAAGGAAGATGAATCACCTAATTCAAAAGGATCTGGTGAGAGGGGTTAATGTCAAGAACTTCCAGCTTCCTGATTTTTATGTAGCTTGCAAGAAAGGCAAACAGACGAAGAAGTCTCATAAGGAAAAGAAAATTCATTCAATAGAACTTCCTCTTGAACTTCTTCACATGGATCTGTTTGGTCCAGTCAGTACAAAGAGCATAGCAGGTGACTTGTACTGTTTTGTGATTACTGATGGCTACTGAAGGTTCTCTTGGGTAAGTTTTCTGAAGTCCAAATCAGAAACATCTAAGTCATTCAAGGAGTTAGTAACCACACTGGAATCACTATACAAGCTGAAGGTTAGACAAGTACGCTCAGACAATGGGACGGAATTCATGAACTAGTGGATGGCGTTGTACATCAATTCACTTCTGCCTACACGCCTCAGATGAATGGCGTTGCTGAGAGAAAGAACAGAAGCTTGATAGAGACTGCACGGACTATGCTGGCAGACTCGAAACTGCCTATCCAATTTTGGAATGAGGCAGTTGCTAATGCATGTTATACACTGAATCGAGTTCTGATTGTCAAGCGCCACGGAAAGACATGTTACGAGCTACTACAAAGACGCAAACCGAATTTGGAGTATCTCGAACCATTTGGCGCGCCGTGCACACTTCTGAAGAAAACACAAGAAGGTAAATTCCGCTAGAAGGCGGATGAAGGAATCTTTCTAGGATACAACATACCGAACAAGAGGGTTTACAACAACTCAACGGGTCTAGTGGAAGTGTGGTGTAATGTTGACGTTCAGAGATATACCACACCACCTACTGGCAAAGGACCGGCCTACTTTTTCGACTATGATGGATTCTTCAAGTCCTTCAACATACCTCTCTCTCCCTCGAATGACGAGTTAGCTACACGAATGATGCATGATATCTTGAATACACTAACATCTAGCTCACAGGGAGAATCATCTACTCAGTCAGGGGGAGTAGTCGACGACAGTGACTCCTCCTCTGAAGATGAAGTTGAAGAAGATAACCAGAACAGTCAGGAGGAACAGGTTCCAGTTCCTGAAAGTCCACAAGCATCTACCAGTGATGCACCTTTGACTTCAGAGCCTCAAACTCCAACTACCTCAAATGTAGAACCAAATGTTTATAATCTTGGCTCTGAGGTAGCTGTTCCTACTACTCCAGGATCACGACTAAACGTCTATCATCCCTTAGACAAGGTCATTGGGGATGGCAGATCAGGAGTACAAACCCGAAATCAGCTATACTCAGCTGATTACGCCTCAGTTATATTCATGATGGTGCTTATTGGTGTTTTGTCTCGCAGTTTGAGCCAAAATACGTCAGTGATGCACTAAATGATGAGGCGTGGGTCAGTGCCATGCAAGAAGAACTTCTTCTGTTCAAGAAGTTAGGTGTCTGGACTCTAGTCGACAGACCTAAAGGTGCTAAGGTAATTGGCACCAAATGGGTCTTGAAATGCAAGAAGGATGACCAAGGAGTCATTATCAGGAACAAGGCTCGATTGGTGGTTCAAGGATTTCGCCAAGTCGAGGGAATTAACTACAATGAAGTGTTTGCACCCGTGGAAAGGATGGAAGCCATTCGCATCTTCCTTGTCTATGCATCGTACATGAAGATTAAAGTCTACCAATTAGATGTGAAGAGTGCATTCCTTCATGGGGAAATCAGAGAAACAGTCTATGTCAGTCAACCTGGGGGATTTGAAGATCCTTATCATCAGGATAGAGTTTACAAACTTGACAAGGCTTTATACGGGCTTCATCAAGCTCCAAGAGCCTGGTATGAGAAACTCTCGACTCATCTTGTGAAACACGGCTTTCGCAGGGGAGTCATTGACTACACGCTGTTCATCAAAGAAAAAGATGATGACCTACTGCTAGTACAAATCTATGTAGATGACATAATCTTCAGTTCAAAGAATGAAAAGTTATGCAAAGAGTTTGAAGCAGTTATGAAGAAAGAATTTGAGATGAGTGCTATAGGGGAGATGAAGTTCTTTCTCGGGTTACAGGTGGATCAGACTCCAAATGGGATATTTCTACATCAGACCAAGTATGTAGGAGACATTCTCAGTCCTTTTGACATGGAGAATGCTTCTGCTGCTGGGACTCCACTTGCTACGAATCACGATATAGCACCTAATGAAAATGGAGATCTTGTAGATGCCACAATGTAAAGAGGAATGATTGGATCCCTCATGTATCTCACTGCCTCAAGAGCTGATATCATGTATGCTACATGTTTATGTTCTAGATATCAGGCTAAGCCTAAGGTCACCCATCTGATCGGGGTCAAGAGGATGTTTTGTTATCTAAAGGGCACACCCGCACTTGGGTTGTGGTATCCTCATGATGATGACATTGAGCACACGGCGTATAGTGACTGGGATTACGGGGGCTGCAAGATGAATTACAAGTCTACATCAGCAGGGTGTCAATTCTTTAGGAGAAGATTAGTTACCTGGTAGTGTAAGAAGCAGACATCGGTTGCATTGTCAACCTGTGAAGCCGAATACATTGCTGCTGCACGTTGCTGTTCACAAATCATCTGGATTCAACAGCAAATGCAGGATTACGGTTTAAAGTTTTCTTCTACTCCTATTTTTGTGGATAACTTTGCTGCAATTGCAGTAACTAAAGCCTTTGATAAACCACGTTTTCAATATTTACTAGAGGTCAACGGCGTTAAAAAGAAAAGTGAGGATATTCCTAATGATGATCATGTGAAGTCCGATGTAGTTTAGTTAATTTTTTTATTTTTTTATTTGCTTATTTTAGTCTGTTTAAATTAAACTCATGTAATTTTGTTGTTTATTAAAATCCTAAAATAATTAAACCAGTTATGATTTTAGTATTTTAGGGGGAGAATAAGTCAGCAAGTAACATTAAAAAAAACCAGGGAGAAGGAGTGGAAAGCTGATATAAGGTAGATCGTATCTGTGATACCGATTCAACCGTTTGGAATATGATAGTAAACAGGAACAAATCAAGAGGGACTTTAAAATTTAATTTAGAAAAGATGCAAAAATTCAAAGTATAAGTCTGTGTAGTCTAAGCAATATAAAAGGGAAGATGATAGAAAAACTGGTTACTCCTAAGGTAACACAACGAGAGTAGACCTAGAGGTTGCTAGATCACAATTGATATGTCGGTAGATTCAACACAATAGATGATTAGACCTAACTGGTGATCTCAAGATCAAACTAAGTTGTTCAACTCACTGTGGGCTTCCATCTTAGCACTGGTTAACACAATCAACAATATTCCAATAAGGGGTAATGAGCATGTAAACGCCACAAATGTGTGCGGATGACCATAAATAGAGAAAAGCATGAAAAAAATGAAAGAAAAATGCTATCAAGCTAATGACTTATGTTGTTGGTGCATTTTGTGCAAAATAAAATTAAGCTTCTCTAACAAGGAGATAGGTTGTCTGCCTCTCTGCTGTGTGATGGCAGTGACCTAAGGATAAGCATAACCTAGATATTCTAGAATTCATTATTGTTTGCCGCCTCTCTGCTGTGCGATGGCACTGAACTTAGGATTGGCTTCTCTTTGAAAGCTCTAAGAGTAGTTTCTTCTTGTAAAAATACCCGTAGACCGCTCAAAAGCTCTTGAGGAATGTTGATTACCATATAAGTGTAGGATCCACAAATGGTAGTTGAAATAATTAAACCTAAATCTATCACCAGTCTATGTATGGATTTAACAGGACAAACATATTGACAATCATTGTGGCTGCAATTCTTTAAAGTTCAAATCAATGTGGTAATCTAATAGTTCCAGTATGATTTCCTAAAAGTTGCTAACGACTCTGGATGAAAACCAAGAATAGAGCATCAATAGATTTTGATAACAAGTCCCAAATGATTTGACTTGCCTGTATGATTCCAAAATTAAATTGGTCCAGGTGTGGTCAATCTAAGTTGAAGCTGCCTATTCCGGAACCAAATCCCGTAGATTTCCATCTTAGGATTTATCTCTCACCAAAAAGCCAAAAACTAGTTTTATTGTTGTACGTTAGTTTAGTTTTTTTTATTCACTTATTATTTTAGTTTTGTTTGTTTGCCGGACTACATCGTGATTATCGGTAAGGGATCAACCCACTAAAAGGGTCATGTCTGAGATGAACACATGAGTTTTAAATGTTTAAAAAAAATCACATCTAAGGTGACTAAATTGTTTAAAATGATCATGTCTGAGATGACCACATGAATTTTCAATGTTTAAAAAAGTCACGTCTGAGGTGACTAAATTGTTTAAAATGATCATGTCTGAGATGATCAAAGTCTCATAATGTTAATTTCAAAAGTTAAAAGGGTCTTAAAAGTCAAATGTTCAAAATGGCAGAAAATTTACTAAGTGTGACCCATTCGCACGATTGGACCATGAGAATGGACCAACCATGCGAATGGATCCCATTCGCACGACTAGACATGAAATTTAGTCATTCACCCGAATGGCGTATAAGAATGATCCATTCGGCGGAATGAAAGGGTGCGAATGAGTCAGTCGACCGACTGAGACTCAGTCGGTTAACTGAGTGTGCGAATGAAAGGGCATGAATGAGTCAGTCGACCGACTGAGACTCAGTCGGCCAACTGAATGCGACTGACTGGGCCAATCGCACGACAGAGACTCAGTCGCCCGAATGAACTGAGCGAATGAGGCCAGTCGGCCGATTGAACTTAGTTTCAGTATTTAAAGGGTCTCAGTCGATCGCGTTTTACTCATCACTCCCAATCGCACCCAAATCGCATTTCTTCCCGTTACTCTGCCAAAATTTCTCGAGATCTTGTTTTCACATTGCTGTTGATCTTCTGACATTCGATTGACGATTATACAGGTACATTGCAGTTGAATCTTACAGAAATCAGAAGATCTTGAATCCAAATATGTGATATTCGAATGAAACAAGAACCGGACTAAAAAATGCCCTAATAACCTACATAAACTAAGCAAAATGTTAAAATTAAGTTTAATAGGTTATTAGTGACAAGATGGCGAGTCTAATGGACCATTAAACCATGTTAAATTACTTGAATTGGTCAAGATTCAAACCACAGGCGACTGAACAGTAGGACAAGCGACTGGTCGTCCGGATGAACTCCAATCGCACGATTCAATCTTGCGATTGGGTCAATCGGCCGAATGAACCATGCGAATGAGCTCAGTCGGCCGACTGAACTAATCGCAGACTCGGTCAGCAGATTGAACTCAGTCGCATGTCTCATTCACCCGAACGAGCTCAGTCGCATGAAAGAACAACCGACTGACTTTAGTCGCATGATTCATTCGCACGAATGAATGATAATGAACTTAAACATTACACTTAGAACTAAATTTTGATGTATTATGTACTAATGGTTCTGTGTCTTGTGTTTCAGGAAAATGGCTGATAGATGGTCCATTAATCCAAAGCACAACATATGTGCTCCCTTGGATCATACTACTCGGAACGGGGCCGAGTTCACAGAGATTATAGCTTTCCTTAGACGCTCCCGGATACATAAGGCTATATCTACACCTTGCACGCCCTACAGGTCATTACACCAGGCATTCTGGGAGAATGCCTCAGTTGATCGCTCTCGTGAGCCGTACAGTATACAGAGCTCTATTCTCGGTCTTGATATCGAGGTTATTGCTGCTGATTTCCAGAGAGTTCTTGAGTTTGGGGACGATACTAATCACCCCACCAAATTACATCCACTGACTGTGAGAGGCTGCTTCCTCAGGATCAAGTACGCTGGGGACATAAACTCGGGTGTGCTCAACAAGACCAACCTGTGCCCCCAGTACAAGTACTTGGCGCAAGTGATTCTAAAGTGCATTGCTTCGAGGAGGGGTGGGTTCGATGATCTATCAGACCAGATTCAAAATGCCTTCGTGGCACTGGTGCTAAACCACCCTTTCAGCTTTTCGAGTATGATCTTCTCTTATTTGGTAGAGAACCTGGAGGCAAAAGGGAAGGAAGGATTTTGTATGTACCCCAGGTTTCTACAGCTGATCTTCAACGAGAAGCTGCCACTTCTTCCCAAGGAAAGTCATGATGCAGTTGCTTTAAAGATTATGGATGACACAACCTTGGGTCGGATGAGGGTGTATAGGGGCAAGCAAGTGAAGCCCCAGGTAAAGAGGTTGATTGGCCATTTGGCCAATAAGAAATATGTGGCACCGGGGAGACGAAAATGGCGTCATGATGACAGTGACTCTGATTCTGAGCCTATTGGTCTACCAGTTGATGACGACGATGATGATGATAGCGGTGATGGTGGAGATATAGGCCCCATTCCATCTAGGGCCACTACCACTGATATACCATCTCCACCATCCACCCACGATGAAATTGAGTCTGCTGGTTTCCATCAAGATTTTGTTCCGGGTGAGGAGGAAGAGGAGTCTGAAAAGGAGCCCTTGACACGTACTGTAGGAAGCAAGGTTGTTCCCACAGAACATGGGCTAAGGGCGGTTGGTAAACACCCAAGAGACTCAGGAGACAGCCACTGATCCGAGTTATGCACCGGAGTCATCTAGCAGGGTTGTAGGGGGAGCATCCACCACAACGGGAACGAGGAGGAAAAGGATGGCTCAGCCCCATGGTCAGAAGAAGAAGAAAAGACGAGTCACTTTCGTTACCGACACAACCACATCTGCCACCACCACAACCACATCTGCCACCACCACAACCACTTCCACAGCCACATCCACCACAGCCACCACAGCTACTACTACCACCACCACACCTCCCACCACTGTACAGATTCCATCTACCACCATATATTTCACTCCCACATCACCTCTACCATTTCAAAGACCCATCTTCACTACAGCCACCACCACCACCACTACCCACCAAGCTGGATCCTCAGCCCATCTGTCTCATACTTATGGATCACCTCTACCTCCAATTGGGGTAGAGGAACAGCTGTGTGCGCTCAACAGGATGGTGATGCACCTCTTAGCTACAGATGAGGAGAAGGCGGCTCAGATCCGCCAGCTTGCTGATCTTACTGCTGCTTAGTCTCACCAGATAGAAGAGCAGGCTCGAGTGATAGAGGAGCAGGCCCAACAGATGGCTGCTCAGAGCCATGAAATAGCCTAACTCCAAGCACATAGTGTCACATCAAACAAGAAGATAGAGGAGTTGGAGAAGGCGAAGAAGACGATTATGTTAAAGCTAAAGGGATCGAAGGAGGAGCCCTTGAAGATCAAAGAAAGAGACGGAGATGATGATGATGATGAAGTTGATGATGAGGATGATGAGGATGAGACAGAGGAGGATGAGGGAACAGAAGAAGAAAGGACAGAGGAGAAGGATGATGATGATTATACAGCAGGAGGAGAGGCAGCTGCATCGGCCTCTGCTTCAGGTCAATAAAGGAGGTCCAAGAACATACAAGACCAACCAGCTTCTTCCCCTGCTCCACCAAGTGACGAGAAGATGATACAGGACGAAAGTAAAGATTAGATGTTTAGGTATTTAATTACTTTTGTATTTGAATCATGTATTGAAACATATGTATGTAATGTTTAAATTAAGTTAGTGCATTTCTATTTTGATTATTTACTAATGGTTGATATGTTGAATGTGTAAATCAAACAGATCCAAATTACCAAAGGGATGAGTTTGTTGTTGCTCCCTTTCAGCAGGTCAAGACTCAGCTAACAATGATTCTTGATCTGCAAGGGATCGTAAGGAGGTCGGTGAGTTATACTCCGAAAGAAGGGGAGACAATTCACGACCTATCAAACGAGCAACTCGCAGAGATCTTCAAGCTCAATCCATATGAGATAGTGAACGATGCTCCAACATACGACTCGACCAGTGATGAAGAGCTCAACGATGTTGATGAAATCGAGATTGAAGATGTCACTGCCGAGCACTACCCTCAGTATGCTGTCAATGAGGGAAATGTGGTTCCCAATCTAGGTGAATCCCTAGTCAGCGATACTTTTGAGGTGTTAGACAAGATGGAGCAAGAGTCGAAGAAAGTAGAGGAAACGGCCCAAGCCTCAAATGATGATGTTAATATCCGAAAGGCTGAGTGGGCTGCGTGTTTTGAAGAAGTTAAAGCCCAATACACTGCACCGAAACAGGATGCCTACACCAAACTCTACAGAGTCAAGAAACATCATAAGGTGACTGGCAGGATCATAGCGTGGGCGTATTTTGAGGATCTTAACGTATATGCAGTTAAGAGGGAAAAGGGCATAGAGTACTTCAGATTCCCACATGATTAGAAGACTCTACCAGGTTTTGAGCTCAACCAGCTGGCCAAACTAAAGCTTTTGTATGCTAACCCGAGGAAGATGTCAGGCTGGTTCGAGGCTGACCTAAAGAAGGAGTACCACACCAGGTGGATTAACTTCAGACCCCAACAGCCTACAAGGTATATCAGAAGGTCTGAGGTTGATGCCATTACTGGAAAGCCAAAGATAGTGTTGAAGTGGAGTCCTCTGCGCACAATGTCAAGAATCCCACTCCGGGAAATGCCACAGGACTTCACTCCACACTTTAAGTGGTGGTACTATGATTGGAGAACAGCAGAAGCGGTCATAGTCCTAAACAAAGAGGGCCAAATGGATACGATCAGGGTATTCGACCCAATGTGGCTTACAAATTTGTCAGCAAATGATGTCCACACGCTATACAAGTGGCCACTGTTCTATGATACGCAAGATATTGTACAAGCCCTCTAGTTCCCAAATGTCAGAAGACTCTGCTTCGCGTTTGAGATTCACGCGGGAGTCACAAAACGGGACAAGTACAAGAAATATGAGGAGGTGATGCAGAAAACAAGAAATTAGAGAGATCTAGGTCCAAGGGAGAGTTTGTTGATGCATGTATGACCCTAGATCATGATATGAAATGTAATAGATCTTGTTTATCTGATTCTGATGTAATTTGATATGATTAATGAAATGATATTGGTTGTTTGTGATTTGTAATGACTAATATTTCCTTAATGAGTCGATATTGAATTGGTTAATTAGGGTAGTGGTTGTTTGAATGGTTACACATAATGTTTATAAATTAATACATTCAAACTTAACATAATGTAGTTCTCATGCGAATGGCCCATGCGAATGGACCACACGCATGAATAACTTCATACGATTGACTCAGTCGCACGACTGAACCAGGAGACTGGATTAGTCATATGATTGACACATAAGATTGGCCCAGTCACATGACTGAACACTCAATCGTGCGTATGGATCAACCGCATGGTTCAATCGCACGACTGAACCATACTTATGGTTCAGTCGCCCGAATGAACAATACTAACCTATAAATACAATCGAATTTGTGGAAAAACGTAAGCATTCATTCTGTTACGACTCCAGACGTACCCTAGCCATCAAGAAGCCTCCCAAATTCGTTCTCCAAGTTCATAGAACACATTAGATCGATTTCCAATCGATTTCTAATGTTAGGATTCTGCACTATTTGATCTGGTTTACACGCTAATCACTAGGTATTTTGTTCAAATACCAGGTCCTAACAGAGCTTTATAGTACAGGATGTGACTCCTGCTCAAGCACTCATGGCTGAAACAGATGACAATAAGGTATATGAACATCTCTACATTCCTGCATATATTGCTAAGGTTAAATTGTATCAGGACTACAATATGGAGATTAAATCCGATATTGAGTCTCTAAATGTTTTAAAATCTGATTTTAAAAAGGCTGAATCTGACTATCAAAGAAAATTTGAGGAGTTGGGAAAAACTGTATCCTTATTAAAACATGAATACACAAACTATAAGACTCAAATAAAGGATTTAATATCCAAATTTTTTGAGACTCAAGCCCAACTCATCACGGTGAGGCTCAAGCCAAGAAGTATGATATTTCTAAGCAATATTTCCAAGTCATTCTTGCATCATCCTCTCACTCAAAACATTGTTATCAAAACAAAGGAGGGTTAGGAAGAACTAAAATTGCTCCACCACACCCTTATGAGTCTATAAGACAACCAATGTGTGGTACCAATTAACAAGAGGTTCCATCTGCTCACCCACCTTCTTATGAGTCAAAGAGTGATGCAACCATGGAGACCATCACATGGAAGAACCAGGTAATAATACCCGCCCCTACCGGTGATGATCAAATCCTGACCACCAAAGCCAGAAGAAGAAGAGCTAAAGCAACAAGAAAAACTGCCAAGAAAGTGTCTGAGTCTAAGCTGAAGATAGACCCAAAACAAAAGGGTATATTCATCTCAGCTAGATTCCAGGTGGTAGGTAGCTCTAATTCAGGAAAGGGGTGTAGTACCAGCACTTCTGTCTTACTAAAGGATCAGATGTTAAAGGGTAAGGTTGTCGATAAAGATAAAAAGAACAAGAAACAACAATCCTCAAGTTCCTAGAAGATTAACATTGCATGCATAATATGTGGTCTGCAAAACCACAGGGCCAAAGAGAAGGATGAAAAAGGGAAGGATTGAGGGAAGGTTTCTCATTTGGACCTTATCAAATGGTTTAAGTGATGAAAAAGGGAAAGCTTGTTTAAGAAACAAGGTTGCTTTTGGAAGAAAGTCCTACTTTCGAAGGGAAAATGGCTTCGGAAGCTAAAGCTGTCAAAACTGAAAAAAACAAAAGAGTCCCCTTAAAACCATCCCAGAAGAAGACTACTTCAGAAGAAAGGTTGGTGAAGGCTTCTTCCGAAAAGAAAGAAGCTTCGAAAGAATGCCATGCTGTAAAAGCTCCAACAAGCTCATCCTCCATGATCAACCAAAATGTCACACCCCAACCATAATGGTTTCCCACGAGGCGTGATCATCATGGAAACCATAGTCATTGATCGACCACTACATGATTTGGTAAACATATGTTAAAATTAAGTTAAAAAATAAAAACTTGTTTTCAAAGTTGAATTGCAGAAGCAGTAGAACTAATGTAATTTTTTCAAAATATGACAAATACAACAATAAATGTCCCAAACAGCATTAATGTCCCTAAATGCAATGTGGTCCAAGCTAGCTTAACTTGATACAAATGTCAAATATCTGAGAAAACATGCATGAAAAATGTCAACATAAAGTTGGTGGGTTCACAGGTTTTAAAGTAATAGTAAACAATGTAATGGACCACAAGTCTTTCCATGATTTGATTTTCGATCATACAATACTACAATATTATATAAGTACCACAACCGAAGCTAGACTGTAACTATAACTAATTGCCCCTACCCGTGTCTACCTTAAGCACGGGGTGAATAGGCTAATAATGCACCCGTCTAGACCTTTAGTCTAGGTTAGGATAATTAACCAAGGTAGGGGTAGTCAAACAAAATAGTACTATCCATGATTACTTCGCTTTAGGAAATTAACTAATGGTCTGATAACTAGGAACTTTATATGTTAAGTAAACAACTTATATAACATGTGGAATCATTAACAAACAAATGTGTCCAAGAAAATAGTAATTTGCATGTAATCTCCCCCAAAAGGAAAATAAGTAAAATGGGGCCATGAAACTCACCTGAGTGGTAAACGAGTAGGTAAACTTGTAAATGCCCAAAGTGCTTGAGGAAACCGACCTAAGCTCACCAAAATAATTAAGGAAACTTATGTTTAAGTAATTGCTCATACATGTAATGTGAGCATGCAACTATTTCATCCACACACTTGATAGCAAAGTGTTTGGTGACACAATGTGAATATTTGTGAAATATATATATTACTAAAAGTAATGTTAATAAATTATACTTCACTTGAAAGTATTAAAAAATATTGTATCATAAAGTTGACATATTATTTGAGTAATTAAATATCGTTTCGACTAGACCCAAGATGTGACTCGAGTATTTAGTAATTAGTTATTTTATTTTACATATGAAACTATAGAAGCTAGGGTTTGGAATAATCTTATTTTCTTATGTACAATAGTACTTAAATTATATTATTTTACTTGTAAATTTTGAAATGTTATCATCCAAGTAAAATCACTAGTTTTCTTATTTTACAGTACATGTATATATATATATATGTATGTATATTTATATATATTTTTCATTAAAATAATTATTTAATTATTTTCTTAGTAGTATTATTGTTTTATTTTGTCTAGTTCTTGACATGTATTAAATTAGGGTTTCTTTAATTTATTAAGTAAAAACTCTCATGTATATATATATATATATATA
>BJCO01406785.1:0-14134 GCA_018326465.1 Flaveria floridana | reverse complement strand
TTGGGTTTGTTGGACCATATACATAGTTGTTTAACCATTTAAACAAGAAAAACACAGCGGAATAAGGGCTTAATTTCATGTTTTATAATCTGAAAATTAAGGTATATAACTTTGTCTCAACAAACCCAAGAACATAGGATCATTTATATGTGTTTGAACAAGCCATCAAGAAGAATAAAACAACCAAAACAACACAAAAGATACAACCTTTGTAGAGCTGCAGAAAACCGATTTTGGATGAAGATGGAGCTGCTCTTGAACGACCAAAAAACCAAGAAGAGGTGTCCTCAAGCTTCCATACCCACAAGCCTCAAGCAAGCACCCTTTTTCTAGGATTTTGACACCAAGATGTGACCAACAAGAGCTGGAAATCTGATTTTCAGCTTGTATTTTCTTCAAGAATGTAGAGAGAAAATGTTCTTGGTGATGGTTTGCATGTATGAGAGAGAGAGAATAGAGATTGTGTGTATTCCAAGATTGCAAGTGCCAAGACATATGAAAAAACCCCTTTTTGAAAAGGGGCGGCCGAAAATAGAAGCAAGGGGGTTTTTCCCCCTTAAAATTTTCTTGTCTTTTATTTATTTGACTAGCCATCTTGTTAAGTTATAAAATTAACCCCTTTTTTATTTTATAACTCATACACACTTTGTGATGTTACTTAACTAATTTAAATAACATTACAAATAATACTCTTGAAAAAAATATCCTATAAGTTGTTCTATCTCATATGCAACTTGTTTAGAAAACCCGTTTCCTAAATTGGTGTCATTATTCAATTGCATGATCATATCATCAATTAAATATTTATTGGTGTTTGCTAAACTTGTTATTGGGTATGACCCGACTTGGATCATGACGTACTAACCACATCAATGTTCTATGTGTCTTGGGCATAAAGAATCCAACAGTGTATGTGTGATTCAATGTTATAAATGATTAGTTTGCATGTTATCTTGATTTTGAAAAAGATATTAGTGGGACAATTGTTTTGGACTTTGACAAAATCAAGACTATTTGATTTTAATGTTTGAAAACATTAATTTGTTGTTTCATAGTTGATCATACCAAGTGACTAAACCAGAAATTCAAATCTAGTTAAATCGAATGATTTTGTAAAAAGTTCAGCCAATTGATTGTCTGTATGAACTTTGATCAACTGAATCAGACCCTTTTCTGAGCAATCTCCTAGAAAATGATATGTGATCTCTATGTGTTTGGTTTTTGAATGTTAAACAGGATTGTCTGTTATAAAAATTGCTGCAGAATTATCAATGTGTATGGGTGTTTTAAGAAAATTAAAGCCATAGTCAAGCATTTGGTTTTGAGTCCATAACATTTGAGAACAGCATGCAGAAGCAGCTATGTATTCTGCTTCAGCTGTTGACATAGTGATATTTGTTTGCTTCTTGCACTGCCAGGAGATCAATCTTGATCCAAGAAACTGACAGCCACCCCTAGTTGATTTTCTGTTGTTATTGCATCCCCCCTAATCACTGTCTGTGTATGCATGTAAAGAGAAGTCTCCATCTTTTGGGTGCCACAAACCAAGTGTTGGTTTGCCTTTTAGATATCTGAAAATTCTCTTTACAGCATTGATGTGTGATTCTTTTGGGTCTGCTTGATATCTAGCACACATGCATACTGCATACATGATATCTGATCTGCTTGCTATAAGGTACATCAGAGAACCTATCATTGATCTATAAAGTTTCTGATCAACTGATTTTCCTTCTTGATCTGGGCCAAACTTCAGTCTAATTGCAAATGGTGTTTTGCTTGTTGTGCAATCTACCATGTTGTATTTCTTGAGAATCTGATACACATACTTGTTTTGGTTGATAAAAATCCCATCTTATGATTGATGAACTTGTATTCCAAAGAAGAATATGAGTTCTCCCATTGATCTCATCTGGAATTTTGATTGCATAAGAGCTTCAAACTCTTTGCAAAGTTGTGTGTTTGTGGATCCAAAGATGATGTCATCCACATAGACTTGAACCACTAACAAGTCTTGTCCTTTTTTCTTTAAGAACAATGTTTGATCTATTTTCCCTCGGGTATGCCCATTCTGTAGTAGACACTTTGATAAAGTCTCATACCACTTCCTAGGTGCTTGATGAAGACCATATCCAATTGTTGTCTTTAATTGCTTCTATCCAACTGTTGTCTTTAATTGCTTCTGTGATGTTTTTGGGTACAGCTAGGGATAAGAAATAGGAATACAAGCAAATGTTTGTGATGTCTGATTGACTTCTTGTCAGTCAGGTATTATGGTCACCTATGATGCTTGCTAAAGGGTGATCTTTGTGTATACTTGTTGTTTCAATCTGATCAACAGGGATTGTTGAATCAAGATTGTTGAATGTTTGTTCTGGTGTTATGGGATGTGTAAGTGTATTTGTGGTTGGGGGACAATCTGGCAGCATAGTCTCATTGAATGTTTGAGGGGAATCATGAAAGAAATCTAAGATTTCATCATCATGATGTGTGCCTGGTAATGAATGATAATCATCATCTTCTTCAACTATGTGTGGTTGATGTGACTTTTGTTGGTTGGGTGGTTTAGTCATCACAGGAGTTGATATATATGGTGTAGATGTGTTTGTTTTATTGGATGTTTTGGTTTGTTCCATTGGAGGTGTAACTGTTGTGCTTGAAGGATATGTGGTTGTTCTGCTTGGAGGATCAACAGTTAGAGGAACATCAATGGTTGGTTGAGGAGGTACCATTGGATAGTCAATATCTTCTTTTGTACCTGTAACATCAAAATAAGATGTGTCAAATGATTTTGTTAATAAACCAATGTCAAACAACCAGTCTGATCCAACGACTTTCTTTATGAAAGAGTGTTCATTAAAAATAATATCAGTTGTTTCTTCCACAATATTAAGTCTTGGATTGTATACTCTGTAGGCTTTTGAGCTTCTAGAGTATCCAACAAAGAATCTATCATCTGCTTTTGAAGCAAATTTGGATAATTATTCTATGGTGTTTAATATTGAAACAGAACATCCAAATGCTTTAAGAAATCCAACGAAAGGTTTTCTTTTAAACATTAATTCATATGGAGTTTTTGTATGATCTTTGATTATTAATGTTCTGTTTTGTATGTAACAAGTTGTGTTGATTGCTTTAGCCCAGAAAGATATGGGCAATAAAGAGTCAGCAAGCATTGATCTGGCTGTTTCTATCAATGTTCTGTTTCTCCTTTCAGCTACTCTATTTTGCTGAGGAGTTCTTGCTACACTGAACTGATGACTTATTCCTTTTTCTACACAAAAAGAAACAATAGAGTCATTCTTGAATTCAGTACCATTATCACTTCTTAAACATTTAACGTTAAGACCTAATTGATTCTCAATTTTAGTGATAAATGATTTGAGAATGTCTGGTGTTTCTGAATTGTGTAGTAGAAAGAAAACCCAAGAAAATCTGGAGTAATCATCTACTATAGCAAGACAATATTGCTTCTTTCCTATGCTTAGGATGTTTGTTGGGCCAAAAAGGTCCATGTGAAGCAATTTGAGTGGTGTGTTGTTAGAGTTTACTAATTTAGACTTATGAGACACTCTATGTTGTTTGCCTTTCAGACATGCAGTGCAGTGGTCTGTACAGAAGAATTGTTTTTGTTATAAACCTATTACTAAGTCACCTTTTACAAGTTGATTCATTCTGTTATAGTTAGAGTGTCCCAATCGTCTGTGCCATAATTGGGAAACATCTTCTGATTCTTTTGATAATAAACATGTTTCAGGAGTGATTGTAGAAACAGTGTTATGTCAACAATGCATGTGTTGTTATGACGTGGAGTTTTCAAAAGGATACAATCTTCTGGTATTTGAAAACTTGTCTTGAGGATGTAGCAATTGTTGGAGTCAAATAAGGTGGCATATCCCTTATCATAGATTTGGGATACACTTAGAAGATTGAACTAAAGGTTGGAGCAATAGTTGACATTTTCAAAGCTGATCAAACCATTTCAAACTGTTCCTTCACCAGTTATCTTTCCACCTGTCTTATCACCGCCAAAGGCTACACTTCCTCTATGTTTGCTCTTAAAATCCCGAAGGAGGGAACCATTTCCTGTCATATGTCGGGAGCATCCACTGTCAACATACCAAATGTTGTCAGGCCTTCTTTGATGTCCCTAAGAAAACACATAAATCAGTTAGATGGTGTAAACCAAGCCAAGATGGTCTTGGGTTTTCCGTGTTTTCCAACAACACATATTTCTTCCAAGACAACATTGTCTATTGGTTGAGGAGCCCTAGGTACACTAGATTTCCTTTGGTTGGTCTTAGCTCTATTAGGAGAAGTGATTTGAGCTCTTCTCTTTTGTGAGCTATTATCTTGGTTTTGTCTGATTTGAGACTTAGGTCTCCTTGATGAGTTTTAAAAATTGTCATAAAATGATTTGTTGTTATTTAAAACAATTTTTTTGATGATCTCTGCTCTGTTTAGGAGCAACTGTTTGTTTCTTAAATGATTTTTCATCCTGTGCTTGTTTGTTTTGCTTCTTGTTCTTCTTATTGAAGAAACAATTTGCAGTGCTGTGATTGTTCCTTTCATAAATAGAACAATAATTATGAAAATGACATGTTTCAGAACCGTGATTGTTCATGTTACAGTACTTACAGTATTTTCCATATCTGCCCTTTTCAATTGAATGGGTGTATCGATCAAACCACTCAGTATGGAAAAGTTGTGTTTGTTTGTTTATTCATCACCTTTGGTTTCAAATTTTGTTTGGAACGGATTTCAAAAGTGATTGTTGTTTGTTTTGGCTGTATACGGACTTTACCTTTCCCTTTGTTTGTTTGTTTAGAAAAACTAGTGGAAGGCACAACCTTTCTTCCACCTGAACAACTGTCAAATCTTTTTGTTTGTTTGTTTGGAATATCAACCACACTTGAAACCTTTTGAGTTTTAGTAATTGGCTGATCTGAGTCCTCATCTAGAAGATCAATGTCATCATCACTTGTTACATTTTCATATTCATTATTTTCACCTTGATAGAAATCTGTAGGTTTAATTTGTGGTGAAGCTTGACTTTTAACAAATTTTATCTAAGGTATTTTTCCTATTAATGATCATTTTGATGAAGTTGATGATGATGGTTTTGAATCATCTGTTATGTCATGTGGGTCGAGTGACTCACCTTGTTTGTTAGTCATTGAATCAGGTAAAGGAATATAATTATCATTGTATGGTGGATTTACTTGGTTATATCCTAAACCTGGTAGGTCTTTAAAAGCCCTTTGATGTGCAAGAAGTTCTTCAAACTTCTTGTTACTTATCTGAAACTTCTAAAGTTTCACTTCAGTTTCAGCCTGTAATGTTTTAGATCAGTCAATGATACAGAGAGTTGCTCAACTTGAGCTACAATGGTTAGTTTTTTAGACATGAATTTGTCTAAATCATTTTGTAATGAAAGTATTTTCATGCCATATTGTTTTTGTTCTTACTTAAGACTTTCGTTTAAAATGTTTGTTTCAATTACTTTCTTTGAATGCTTATATACATGTTCTCTGTATCTATTGACTTCATCTATGCATGCTTGTGTGCAGAGGTTTTCCTTTACCTCTTTCGGGATTTCTGAAATTTTGTCTTCAATGTCTACTATGAGGGCATGATCTGGATATTGAATTTCAGCTTCATACATGCTCCAGTCACATTAACCATCCTTTTTAATGATCATGGCTGATGATTTGGATAGTTGATTTGGACTGTATTGTGTGATTTGTGGTGGAATTGGTGCAACAGAGATACTGATTGGATGTGGGATCTATCTATTTGGATGGTAGCTGCTCGATGCTTGTGTTGGATTGTTGTTTCTGTCAACTCTTGGTTGTTGGCATTCTCTGGAAAAATGTCCGTATAGTTTATAGCATCAGACCTTGGTTTTATCAAAACCAATCTTTGTTTTCTTGTCCATGCTCAGCCCTCTGTTTCTTTGCAGAAACCTTTTTGATCTATAGGCAATCATTGCCATAGACCTCTGAAGATCTATTTCTTCAACCATGTCTGGTGGAAGTTCATCCAAATCTTGTTGAATGATCTGAGTGGGTGTGAGATTTGCACCTAAATAAGCATCAAAACTAGTTGAAAAGGCTGCATAAGCTGCCTTCTGCTCTTCACTTTAAAGAATGATATTGAGAGCATCAATAGGCTTATCAAACTTGTGTATGTTTTGAAGCTTTGTTTGTTGTTGCTTGCTTGAGCTTGAAGCATGATGATGTTGATTATGTTTGCTTTGAGGAGTTGTTTCATAAGAAGCATGAACACCAGTTTTCTTAGAATTTTGTATGTTGTTAGATGAGTCTAGTGTAGAGAAGAATGATGTCTCACTAGTGTGTAAGAATTCTTCATCTTCATCTTCACCAGTGCCTGTTAAGAAAGCATTGTCTGTATATTGTAGTTCTTTGAACTTGTATGCTTCTACATGTCTGATAGTGTTGTTGTTTCTGGACATTTCATCTATCTCTAGTGCCTCCACCTTGGCCACCAGAGAATCCAATGATAGTGCTCCCAGATCTAATGTTGCTTTCATGAGTGACACTGACTGAGTCAAACTCTCAGGCAATGTATGCAACATCTTTTTGTTTATATCAACAGATTCGTATTTGAGATCATAAACGATCATCTCGTTTACCAGTTGTACAAATCTATGAAGTTGTTGGGGAGTAGATTCTCCCTGAACATGATGCAAAGTTTCATACTATGTCTATAGTTTTTCTTTCTTAATTTCTCTTATTTCATCACTACCTTCACACATTGTGTGAAGAACTTTCCACAGTTCATTGTTTGTTTTGAAATTCTTAACCCATGTTAAGATTTCAAATGGCAATGTCATTGCTAGAATACTGTATGCTTTCATGTCTGTTTTCACCTTCTTTAGTTCATCACCAGCTACGTTCTTCAGATTTACTAGTTTTTGTGTGTTGTAGTCTGGACCCAGGTTCACTGGAATGTAAGGTCCTTCTATTATGGAAGTCCACAAATCTGGGTCTTGAAAGATAATCCAGTTACAAATCATTATCTTCCATTGTTTGAAGTCTTATTTGTTTTTCAGTCTTGGTGGTTTGTAACCACTGTTTGTTCATAAAAGTTCGTCAGACATGTTTGTTTGATTTTAACTTAAATTAACTTAACTTGATTGTTTTAAATTTTAATCCGGTGTTAAAATTTAATTAATCCTAATTTGTCTCTAGGATTTGTTTGATAAATTGATAAGCTAATTAATTTTAATAGTTTACCAAATAAAGGAATTAATAAATTATTTAATTAATGTCCTATGATTTGTTTCTTTGTTGTCACGGTTGACAAGATGGATTTTAGAAAGAATGATGTTGTTTTTTGTCCTTTTCCTAAAGTCAAGATTCTCTTTTTACAGAAAACCCTAAAAACAACAATTTGTCTCTTGTTTGTTAACTTTTAGATCAAAAATTTTTTTTAGAAACTTTTTGCCAAGATAAAATTTTGCTGATGAATGTTCTAGAACAAAAACACAATTACCGTGAATTGTGTACAAAAACACTAGCGTTTTTCTAAGGTTTTTGTTTGATGATTATGCAAAATATTCAATACGGTGATTGAATTTTGAAAAGTGCTTCTAGTGAGATTGTTACTAGTTTGTGGTGATGATGAACACTCTAATAAATTTAGAATATTCAACAATTTGCAGTGGATTCAAAGAAAAACACAAGAACAGTGTCAAAAACCCTAAAAACCTGATTAGGGTTTTCACACATTTAAGAGTTTTTTCAACTCGAAAACCTTCTATTTGATGATTTTTTGGACAATGATAAACAAAACTCGTGTATTGTTATATCAAATAATCCACAAAAAACTTGTTTGTTTGAAATCTCAATCTATAAAATCAAAAACACTTCTTCAAAATGCATAAACAGATTAAAAAATCATGTTTATTTGCATTCAATGAATGTTATGAGTAGAAGAAGATGAGTTTTGATGTTTGAACAGATTGTAGAATATGTGTTTTGAAGCTAATGAACCACTGAAATCATGTTTGATAATTAATAGGATCAAAATCAATGTTTGATTGAGCCAAGGCTCTGATACCACCTGATGAAAATCAACTTAGTCAAGCATATTGAACATGAACTTTGAAAGAACAATATTCAATATGAAGAGGTTGATTTCTCTAAGGATCTTTGCAAATCTCTCACAAATCAACAAACACTAACCATGGTGCGGAAACCCATGATTAATGTGTATGATTTCAGTGTGTGTATGTGTGTGTTTGTTTATGTATGTTGCGTATTATAGAATGCATGAGAATAAAACTGCTTGTTTGATTGATAATTCGTTCAAAAGCTTAGAAAGGATTAGGGTAGAGTGCTATTTATAGCCTATACATAAAAGCTATATACAATTACTAGTCGACCCTTATATAGATAAAAATTACATAAAAATATTCCAAAATATCTAAGTCATCAACATTGGGAATAAGTCATCCGCTGTGGAGAAGCTGTTCATCCACTCTAAGCACAGTTTTTTCATCCGCTGTGGGAATAGCTCATCAGCTGTGGAGGTCATCTGCTGTGGGAACTTGTTCTTCATCCATTGTGGGAATAGAACTTTTCATCCACTGTGAAGCTCTTCATCCGCTGTGGGTGTAGAGACTTCATCCGCTATGTGAACATATTCTTCATCTACTGTAGAACTTCTTCATCCGCATTGGAATTTCTTCATCCGCATTGGTTGACTTAAGCAAAATTTCTTTATCTACAAATCTGAAAAAGAAATGTACATAAATGTTATTGATTATTATGAATGTTAATGATGTTAATGTGTTTCTAATATATGACTTGTATGTTAAAACACAATTGGTTGATTGTTTAATAATGGCAAGCATCATACTTTCTTACACTAATTCTTAATGCACTTTGTTGAGTCCAACAACTTTCATCCTTTGATTGTTTAGAGTGAAACCACCATGTCCAAACCTTTTCCTGCCCTAGCTTTTGTCACCACCACCCGTCATTTTCACCTCCACCACCACCGACTCCTCTCTTTCATAATGCAGCCTACCCGCCAGATCTACTACTGACCAAAAGGTACCTGGTCGGGAAGTAATCAGATGCCTGCGGATGTCAGCTGCCATCCTTGGATGTACTTCATGATATTCCTTGACACTGGCGTCACCTGATCCGACACCAATGTTGCCATCTCATTAAACTTGGTGGTGTATTGCTGGTGTCTCATGGTGCCTGCCACAAGCTGTTGGAACTCCCCCTCAATTTTGTCTGACTCATGGTGAGGACAGAAGTCCTCAATCAGCAACTTCTTCAGTTCTTGCTACCTTATCTTTCTAATGGCCCTGCTACCCTTGGCCTGGACAATGTTGTCCCACCAGCATAAGGCCGAGTCCATAAACGAGTAGGTAGCAAACTTCACCTTCTGATCTTCTCAGAACTCGCTGATATCAAGCACCGCCTCTATTTCTGTCACCCATCAGTAAACAGCAGCAACATTGTTGTTTCCATCAAACATTTGGTGCTTGCATCTTTGAAATGCCCCATAGTTATAACCATGTGTAGTTTCCTGCACAGCTTCCTCCTCCTCCTCCTCATTCGATACAACTGTCTCAGTCTCCGATTGTTCTCTTTCCTCTCTTCCTATGGTCCATCTCCTCTTTTTTTCTCATCTTCCCTTACAGCTTTGATCACTTCACTCACTACAGATGGCAGAATCGTCTGCATGACTTGATGGACTTCCTCTACCACCGCCTCTTTCACCGAGGCCCTTAAGTTCGCATTCGCATCACCACCTTCCTGGTGATGCACCTCGGGCTCTTCACGGGCCCTCTAAGTAGTCTTAGCCTTATTCCTAGTATCACATGGTTCAGCACCACATCAGCCATATACTCCACCCCTAAAGGCCTTAGATGATCTACCTCCAGCATTCTCTAATCATTATAAGATTCAAACACTAACAAGGTTATTCAAGGAATAGCTTAGTTTATGTTAAGTATAGTAAGTCCCTAATTACAATGGCAAGTTGTGATTAGCCACTTACTTTACTCTTCACACCCCAAGCATTTCCTATCCTGACTACATCAGTATGTAAATCTACTATGAGCACATAATCAAATAGCACACGCACATAATCAAATAGCACACGCACATAATCTCATTTAAATTCGAGAAACGAAATACATGATGGCACATAGCTACTCGGGCTGGCATCCCTTTTCTTTTGTCCCATTCTCAGTTTAAGATTAGGTTTTGAAAATATTTACCCAATTCGTTTAAGCTTTGGCTCTAATACCAACTTTTAAAGCCTCGTTCCAGGGCACCTCACAATTGGACAATCATCGCATCATTACATATACATTTCATAATTTATAAGATAAGCAGTGGAAATAAGTTATCGAAAACCATTCATTTCATTGACAAATACTGTTGTCAAGCAATACAACATTGTTAAATTACAAAAGCCTCAGTCAATTGTATTACAAAAAAAACAATATTATTATGTGTGAATGGATGTCAGTCTTGCACTGTCGAGTAGCCACCCCGCATGCCATCCTTAACAACATTACCTACCAACTGAAAAATGCATAAAAGTCAGCACTGCTGAGTGATTTCTAGTTTTAAAGTATTAAAATACTTTATACGGTTCATATAAGAAAATACTATTTCTTAACAAAATACTTTCTTTACTTTTGTACGTAAGCATTCATCGTACATACAACAAGACGTAACCTTATTCATCATTCATTATCGCACATATTCGTTTGTTTTGTACTTGTTCATTTCTTTCGTTTCATACTTTATCATTTCATTTGTTTCGTACTTTATCATTTTGTTCGTTTCGTACTTTATCATTTCGTTCGTTTCGTACTTTACCATTATCTTTCACTGTTTCTAGATCTTGTCAAGCTTTTCCCCCATCATGGCCCGAAGCCATCATTCCGGGCACAAAGCCTCATTACAATCTGGCACAAAGCCCGTTTCCCGAAGCCACCATTCCGGGCACAAAGCCTAATCAGTTCATGGCACAAAGCCCGTGGCCCGAAGCCACCATTCCGGGCACAAAGCCTCATCATTTCCGGCATCGAGTGATAAGGATCCTGTTTCGTACTATGGATCAGACACCAAGACTGATCCCCTTGTGTGTGAACCCTCATGGGCTAGCCAAAAGCACACGCTATAATACACACAGTTGAACTTACAACTCTCATGAGTTGTGTTCCCCCTTTTATTCTGCTTGCAAGCCTTTTCTTTTTTTCGTTCTTTATGTTCCACTTTCATTACCATTAATATTACCATAACACACCACGTAAAGTCACACATCAATATATAATAAGGAACATTAGAACAGATCAGAATCAAGCATAAAATAAGCATATACAAGCCACAAGTCAAGTTAGGGTCAAAACCCTAAAATCTCAAACTTCCCAAAATTTCAAAAAATAAACAGTGTTCTGGGTGCATGGGAACTATTCAGGCTCATGAGCCCTGCTTAGGTGCATTATCACTATTTAGGCACATGGCCCTACCCTGTTTTCACTAACTCCTGGGCGCATGAACTATTCAGGCGCATGAGCCTACACTTGGGTGCTTGAGCAAAAACTTGGGCGCACGAACACTATTAGGGCGCATAACCCCAATACTTAGGCGTCTAGCTAAATATTCTAGGCGCATGAAACAGACTTAGTTATTCTAAGGCATAAAGTTGGGTGCATGAGGTACTGTTTGGGCGTACAAGAGTACTGTTTGGGCGTATGAACATCACTTACACTTTTCTAAGGCAAATTTCAGGTGCATGAGCCTTACATAGGCGCATGACCACCTGTTTACCATGTTTCACTACTATTTTCACCCCCAAACATCATTATAACATGTTCTAAGCTTGTCACTACCATTCTAAATACTAAGAAAGCCTCAACAAGCATAACATACCCATACACATACACATATACATACGGTAACACACATAACATTTGTAAAAATGTTTTTACATGCATTTTTAGCCCTAAAACTTTTAGAAACATTTAAAAACCGGGGTCTAGAAACTCACCTAGACTGCTTCCAAGATTAACTCCTTCAACTTTAACTTTTCAAAAGTTTCTAAGACCTATACATGTCAAAAACACTTACCCGAACACATGTACACATAAAAGAACATGTAGATATCGGTTTCATGGTCAAAATTCCATAAAAGCCGAACCAATTATGCTAAAATTTGCTTACCTTTGCTGAATTTAGCTGCTTTCTCTCTCTAAAGCATAAGAGCTTTCTACTTTTTCTCTCTAAAATGTCGAGCAGTTGATATGATCAGAGAAGTGGGCGGCCATGGCCACTTTAAACAAAATAATAATATTATTTTGTCCTTTTTACACTTTTAACCCCTCCACTTATACTTCTTTTCTTTTCATACAAAAATACTTTTCTTTTCCTTTTTCTTATTTCTTTTCTTTTAACTGACAAAATTTCCGGGTGTTACAGTATTGTAACAACAGTTAATACAGCAACAGAACTGCATCATAATAGCACTAAACAAGATGCGTTTCAGTAGTGAATCAGCAGCAAACAGCAGCTAAATTCAGCAGCATAACAACAGTTAATTCAGCAACAGAAGAACATTATAACAGTAGTAAACAAGCTGCATTTCAGTAGTGAATCAACAACAAACAACAGCTAAATTCAGTAGCATATCAACAGTTAATTCAACAACAGAACAACATCATAACAACAATAAACAAGTTGCGTTTCAGTAGTGAATCAGTAGCAAACAACAACTGAATTCAGTAGCATAACAGCAGTTAATTCAGCAACAGAAAAACATCATAGTAGCAGTAAACAAGCTGCATTTCAACAATGAATCAGTAGCATATCAGCAGCAGATTTAGCCTCTCATCAACATGATCATCAAAATCCACAAACTTCATCAACGTCAAGCTTCATTGTTTAAATTGGAAAACATCAATTTTGGGGGAGTATTATTGGGTCACGTACCTTCAAACAAATTGAAGATTTCCAATCAACAATGAAGATGAAGAATTGAAGATCAAAAGTCAACAAAAGTCAATAAATAATTACTCTAGGCTTTACATTGTAATTTATTGTAATTGGTAGACAAGTATAAATAGCATAATCATCATCATTTGTAAGGGTGTGGAGTTTTGGGGGAAAACCCACTCCATCACCAAATCATTAGATCATGAACCTATGATGATTTTTGTAAATCATATGGCTACATGTATCAATCCATCATCAATCAATCAACAAAAATTATCATACAAAATTATCAATTTTAGCATCTTCTCATGATTATTATCTAACAAATTTGAATCCTAAGATCCATGCTTAAGGATTTCGTTCTAATCGGGAATTCACATGTTTCCTGCAAATCCATCTTGTACATGTTCCTTTTTTAGGGTGCTCTAATCAGGATATGCTCTTGGGGAATAACCATTCCAGGCTTGAGAACAATGCACTCATGCTCAGTAAAAAGCATGTTATGTCTCTGGTCATAAAATTAGGATACACTCAGTAAATTATATTCAAGCTCCTTAACAAAGTTTACCGTTTCAATGCTGAGTTTACCATTTATGACCCTACCCCTTCCTGTAATATACCTCCTGCATCTCTTCCAAAAGCAATTGGCCTTCCATCAATTTTCTCAAAGTTTTGAAGTAAAGAGCCATTACCTGTCATGTGCCTGGAACAGCTACTGTCAATGATCCATACATTTCTTTTGATCTTTAGTTGTTCCTGCATAACAAGGAGAAAGTTAGTTACATTTGGAAACCCAAGCCTCACTGGTCTTGAGTGTTGGATTCTATATGCCCAAGATACATAGATTATTGATGTGGTTAGTAAGTCATGATCCAAGTCAGGTCATACCCAATAACAAGCTTAGCAAACACCAAACAATATTTAATTGATGATATGATCATGCAATTAAATATTTACACCAATTTAGAAAATGGGTTTTCTAAATAAGTTGTATGTGAGAAAGAACAACTTATGAGGATATTTTGTTCATAGATATTATTTGTTATGTTGTTTAATTTAGTTAAATAACATCACAAATAATAAAAGTGTGTGCATATAATTAAAAGGTTAATTATGTATATCTATTTTAAACATTTGTTTAAACA
>BJCO01406768.1:0-15004 GCA_018326465.1 Flaveria floridana | reverse complement strand
TGAAGACAACTTCTTCAGCTGTTGTGACAAACTCTGAAGCTTCAGCACTTGGTCTTCAGACTTTGATCTTCAGATGTTTCATCAGCTGATGACTTCAGTAGTTGTCATCAGCTGATGTCTTCAGTCTTTGTCTTCAGACTTTGTGCATCAGTTGTTGATCTTCAGTTCTTCAGTTCTTCAGCTTTTGATCTCCAGCACTTGACTTCAGTACTTGGGATCTTCAGCTGTTGTTCTACATATCTTTGATCTTCAGCTGTTGAAGTCTTCAGTCTTTGTCAAACTGCTGATGAAGCTTTCAGCAGTTGTTGTGATGTTTTTTGGGACTTAGAGGTTTTTCTGATCTGGCTCATTGGTTCTTTTGGTCCAACAGGTTCCTTGAACTTCTTATGAAAAAATTCTACCGCCTTGTCTTTTATAATTGTCGGATTCGTGACCCAACACCCATCCACTTCCAGCCCGTTTAGCCTATTATTAGAAATGTTAGCATTCATAACATAGTGAAAAAACTTCGAATTCTCATCCCCATCCACTACCCAACGAACTCTAGCCTTTTGCTTTGCATCCTTCATCTTTTGCCGATCAAAATCATCAATGAACTTCTTACACTCCATTCGTTTGTCTAACTCTTCAGATGATAAAGGTCGATACTCAGCTTCGGCCTCCAACAATTCCACTTCTCTAACCATGTCCTTATACGAACCTTCCATCATTATTTTCTCCTTTGCAACCCACCATTGGATTCTATTCTTTATAAATTTCAGTTTAGTAGCCAATGCCATATCAGCAGTGCCATTAAACTTAAAAGATCTACATTCGCCCCTTACGAACTCCACAAAACCATTAATCTCCAACCAAGAGTTAAAAAACCTGAATTGAATGTGTCCAAAATCCACAGGTCTAGTACATAGGAAAATAGGGCAGTGATCCGACAGATACCTAGATAGAGCCGAAACCGTTGCATCCGGCCACTTATCAAGAAAACTCTTACACACCAAAAACCTATCCAATTTGCTCAACCTATTCCCATTGTCAGACATATAGGTAAACTTCCTTCCTCCCATATTATATTCATGCAAATCAGCCTCCTCAATAAAGTCATTGAAAACTCTTGCATTCCTATCAACAAACTCCGAGTTCAACCTCTCAGTGCAATCTCGTACCTCATTAAAATCTCCTATGAATACCCACAAACCAGAACTTCTTTGTTTTATATTTAATATCTCCATCCATAATTCACGTCTCAATATCGGACCGTTTGGAGCATATATATTTGCTACATTTATACTAACCCCTACATTAATGAGTTCCCCCGACACAACCAAACAGTTCCTCATTTTAATCGAATTCTCCTTTCGGAAGATCGATGGGTCCCAAATACAATCAACCCCCCCCCCCCGATTGACCCACAGCGCCTACCTGTTCCATTTCGAAACTCGATCGGCCCCAACACATACTAAAATTGAAATTTACCCCCTCCTCCAACTTAGATTCTTGAATTGCTAAGAAATTCACATTATTACTTGTTTTTAGACCTTTAATCCACCCAGTTTTTTGTGGATCCCTCATCCCCTGAATATTTATCGATAAGCAATTCATTGATCATTTACTACTCCCTCTTCACCCCTAACCAAATCATTTAACTGACCTTCAAATCCGTCGAGACTAATCCCTATCTGTGCGCCGAACTTGACCGTCGCCACAACTTCTTCCTCCATGCAATCTGTTTCCTGGGTCTCAGTCTGTACCCCTTCCCTATTATCAACCTCAAGATCGCCAGACTGATCATTATCTCTGACATCTCTGACTTCCGGCATTTCTCCGCCTCTACAAAGGCTCGTTTGATTAGCTCCCTCCTGCATCTGAAATCCCCCAACCGGCAATGAATTTAGATCGGGGAAATTCATAAACTCATCTTCCGTGTTACAAGGTTTTGTCATTGGGCCCTGAGTAGAACCCACAGATGGTGGGCTTCTCAAACATCGCCCTCTCTTACCCAATACCACACTCCCCGATCCATATGCTTTAATTGGGCCGTTAACCCCATTTAATGCCCAGTTCTGATCCTTTTGTCCTACTTGATGTGTATTCCGTAATAATGAGGTCCTCCCGCCTTCAATTTCTTTGGAATTAACAACATTATTATTACCATACGCATGCAGATCTCCCTCCCCGTCCCCCACGTAATTTCCTAATTCCCCATGCACCGCCACCTTTACTCCTACTTGCTCAGATGTCTCTTGACTTTCCATATTCCCGTTCGCCTGAGTCGGTTGTTCTTCCGGCGTCATCTCCTTCCTCCGGTTGTCTTCTCCGATCTCACCCCCATTTTCCTTGATCTCACCATCTTCCCGGTCACCATCTCCACCCATCTGTTCCTCGTCTAACAATTCAACCCTTTCAAACTTCGGCTTCCAGTTCATTTCCCCCTCCCCTACCCCAACCTTATATAATTTCCGGTTCCAACGCAGTTCGACCTCCTCATCAATCCGACGACTGCAATTCGTGAGTACCATACGAGTACCAACAGAATTATCATATGATCCCCATGAGAATTCTGAGGCGGCCACAATTCTCCCAAACAACGAGCCAATTTTATCATATAAACTATTATCTCGACACAAAACCGGAACTCCCAAGATTCGGAGTTCTGCTATCCTTTCCCTCTGGATATCCTCCCCATCCCATATGCATGCTTTTTCCCACACTGACTCCCACAAATGCTTGCCTTCATTGATCAACTCTTGTGCTATCCTCTGATTCTTCAGAATTACCGAAACACTTAACCCACCAACGTAAGAGATCTCTGCATCGTTAAAACCTCCCCTCACCAGCATTTCCTTGATTCTTCTCATCTGGTCAATATCTCTAGCCACCCCCCATACTGCCCTTCTTCTCCAATGTCTACAAACCCTAATTCTCCATCCTCCAAACTTATGGATTTTGATACTCCTCCACCCATTTGCCCTCCTTTAACTACTTCTGCAAATGTTACCCCTTCAGCCACCCTACTTGTATGACCCCCATTTTGTTGCTCACCAGTATGCTTCTGTCTCCATTGCTGATTCCCTCCTTTTCGTATCGTGCTTACGAAAGGACGATGATTCTTATCGAACTTTGCTACCGAAACATCCAACTTAGCTTCCATCAGTGTTACCTTGTTCATTTCTTCCAACACCACTAGGATTTCTTGAATGTCCACCAATCTTACAAATCCAAAAAAGTTACCCCGGGCATCTCTCTTCTTAGCTACGTATGCATCAGACACTGCCCCTATTCGTTGAAAAGCCTTCCATAACAAAGAACTCGTTGCCCTTTCCGGGAGATTTCCCACATAGAAGGTTGTTTCCGCCTTACTTCTGACCTTCCATCCTACTTTTCTCCGACTAACATATGTCCATTGTCCTCCCCCATCTCCTCCGCCCTTCTCCGCCATCAGAGTCTCCCTGCCCCTCTTAGAAAAAACCACACATTATGGCAGTAAAAACCACTATTGTGTCAAATTGAGCACATGTTTTCTGAAAGCAAAAAATGGTGGGAAAAGAATCTTATCATTAACATAGGGTGTGGTGCCAACAGTTTTAATTCTATATTATAATCTGGAAATCATTACTCCTTTTACATCGGTGGATACACAGGCACGTCACCGCCTCCAATACTGGTTTCCTTTTCCGTACACGGCATCTTTTGCTAAATTTTTAGTCTAATATTAACTTTTGCGTCACCCTTTTTGTATCGAATTCTAAAGACCATCCTTTTTAACATCTCAAATCTTTTTAAATAATACGTAGAAAATATTATTTAATTGTTAGGGTGTTTGGTATAATATTATTACTTTTAATCATCTATTTGCTACAAAACTATCCTTTTTTGACGTCTCAAATCTTTTTAAGTAACACGTAGAGAATATTATTTAGTTGTTAGTTTGGTATAATATTATTACTTATAATCATCTATTTGCTAAAAACCACCCCTTTTTAACACCTTAAATCTTTTTAAATAATACGTAGAAAGTATTATTCAAATGTCAGGGTGTTTGATATAATATATTACTTTAAGTCATCTATCTATATTACTGTTTATTAGAAGGTGTATAAAAAATAAAATAGTTAATCCAATTGGTTTTTACAGGGTATTCATATTTTGTTATTTATTTTTATTTTTATAGTTACATTTAAAATCTTTAATTTTTCTTTCTACTTTTAAATTTTCGAACAATGATCTTTAAGTTTTTATTAATTAAACACAACACATAAATTTAAGAACAATGTATATGTCAAACATATATATTTTTCCTGTAGGGTTATTGTAAAAAAGATGTTTAATCTAAAAAACATAAAAATGATTGTGTATTTAACATGTGTCATTCTATTATTTTAAAAAAGATGATATTTTGATTATTGTGTCAAATAAATAAGTTCATAGTATCTTATACGTTTATTATGTCATATATTGCACATCACTTGTTATGTTTATTAATCATTGTGTTTTACGTTTTAAATCATTTTGTATTATTTTGTCATTATTTTTATAGATTATAAACATGTTATCTATCATTGCGTTTTACAATTAAAAGTACACATTGATACTTTCATCAATTTGTTTATTAAAACTTATAGTGTTGAAGACAGCACAATATGTTATTTTTGTCATTATTTTTAATAAATTATATAAACTTGTTATCTATTATCGTGTTATACTATTAGAAATACATAATAATGTTATTCACTAATGTATTTTTCAAAACTCATAGTGTTAAAATAAGATAATGATAATCGAAAGGCACAATGAGACACTATGTTATTTTGTCATTGTTTTTAATGTATTTGATTAATTAGTTGTTAATTTATTACTGTTTTTACATATCAGAGATAAAAAACAATGTTATTCCATCATTATATTTTATAAATTCATTATTTATAAAAAAACACAATAGTAATAAAAACACACATGTAATAAAAAGATACAATGAATTTCACTAAAAACATAATGACAAGATATGAGTTTGAAAACGTAATGTTTTTATCTTTTTATATAAAAATATTGTACTCTTTTTAAAGATACAAATAACCATTTTAATGGTGTAATTATATAAAAAAATAATGTCATACATAAAAGTTATAAACGTTTTAAAAAATAAGGGAACTTACATAAGTCAACAAAGTGTATTTTGAAATTTCCACTCTAATAAATTTTTTTCTATAATTTGATCTCAACCATTGTTTAAAAATATGGATGGTTGATATTACTTTTTACACTTTTCTATTGTAGAACACTTTGTATTTGAACATTTCTCAAAAAATTTTAACTTTTTAATTTTCTACTAATATCACTTTTATTTGATAACTTTCCATTGTTAGCTTTTAAAAAACTGAATAGGCCATTGTGTTTAACCTTTTTTTCTCAACATTCTAGTATATATTTCGTAAAAAAATAGAGTTGTATTTAAAAACTAGATTATTTTTTGATATTGTAAAATTTATCAAGTGTCAATGTGCGGTTACCATAAATTCTAAGTATGCATATTCTTCAAAGAAAAGCATTACACTTTGTAAATCTAATTAATTAATACAGATAAAAAGTTGCTTAATCCTATACGTGTTGTCTTTTTGTTTATTGATATTTCAAATTACAATCGTCACTTTCTACGTTTCTATTTATGTAATTTAACCCGCTGCGAAGCGCTGCCTTAATTTATTAAGTCATGATTAATTTTTAAGATTCTTTGTTTTTTCATATTTTAATGTTATCATTTAACTTTCTACACAAGTTTTGACCAAGTTCCTACAATATAAAATTTTCGACCCAAATATTTGTTACCGACCCCAACCATCAATGCAATTGTCGCATGCCCATGTTCGCTAATTGGAACAAACACTAAACTAGATATACAAGCACGTACACTCATCCTCCACCGTGATCCGAGTTAAGGGTAATTCCTGAAACTAAAAGAGAAGACACAAACAGAAGGCCACTGCATTGTGCTGCAGATAACAAAACCAAAGTCAAAATGAACTAATGAAGAAGAAGTTGCTATTGCTTGGACATGGATCAACATCTCTGAATACTCCCAGAAAACGGTGAGATTTTGTTGTCATACAAAAGGTTAAATATGGTTTTGAAAACTTGTATACTATTCAAATTTCTCTACTAGAATTATTGTTTTGCTGCATAAAATAAAACTATTGAGCCAAAGAGTTATAAAGAGGCCGTGTTGGATGTATATTGGGTGACGCTAGCTATGAACAAACAAATGAAGGCTTTGACACGTGGGCATAGTTAACTTACATGTAGATAGAAACTCATAGGCTTTAAGTGGATGTATAAGATCAAGTATAGCTGTTCAAAAAAAAAACAATAAGATCAAGTATAAATCGGCTGGTGATGTATACTTGTATAGCATTATGAGGCTAGACTAGTTGTGATAAAGTGCAATCAACGTGAATGAATTGACTTTGATGAGACATTTCTCGTGTAAAGTAGATGGTAAATATTCTGTTCGTTCATAGTATAGATGTTGAACATGATTGACCATTGTTTCAGTTAGATGTTAATAATGTGTTCATTTATGATAATTTATATGAAGAAGTTTACTTTACATGTCTTTGTTTGAGGGATATTTTTCAAAAATTGATTCCAAAGTTTGCAAGTTTATAATAAGTCTTTGTATGGTCTAAGATAAGGCCTGAGAATGTTGAATGATAAACTCATGGGTGTATTGAATAATCATGGTTTTTTTAGAAAGTTAAACGAGCCCTCTTTGTTTGTCAAATCTATTGATTTTATGTTGGTTGCCTTACTAGTTTATGTGGACAATATTGTCATAATTAGGAATTGTTCAGATGAGATTAGTCGAGTAAAACAATTGCTACAAACAAATTTAATGATAAAGATTTAGGTTTTTAAAGTATTTTAAAAATATAGAAGTAGTTGGGACTAAGTCTGACATTTATCTATATCAACAAAAATATTGCATGGAATTGTTAACAAAATATGGATTAAGTGATTGTAAACCTATCAAAACTCCTCTTGAACAAAACTTTTAACTTTGTAGTGACTGATTTTTATATAAAAGGATGAAACAATTTTAGAAAAATTAATAGGCATCAAATACTCTTAAGTAGGCTAATCTCTTTGTTTTAAAATCGTCCTGATATAACGTAATATATGTATTTTTTGAGTTAGTTCATACATAAACCGACCAATTCTCATCTTTAGTTAGCTTTTAAGACTTTTTAGATATCTTAAGGGGGCGTCTGGTAAAGGAATTTTATTTAACAAGGATGATTCATTTAATTAATGCGCATATGTGGTAAATGTTTGAGTTCTCGAAAATTTGTTACTAGTTTTTGTGTTAGACTGAGCAACTCTCTGGTCTCCTGGAAGAGGAAAAAACAACAAATTGTTTCTCGCTCATTTGCAGAGGATGAATGTCATGCATGTGTGCTACAACCTATGAAATAATGTGGCTTTAAAATATTCTTGAAAAACTATGTGTTTTTGTCAAATTGCCTATTAGTTTTGTGATAATACAGATGTTTTGTATATTGTTGCAGATCCTGTTTTCCATGACAGGACGAAATATTTTGAAATAGATTTAAATTTCTTTTAAAAAATTTCTAATTTATAATCAAAATTGTTCATGTCGGTTCTACTAATCGTTTGGCAGATGCTTTTACTAAATGTTTACTAAGTGGTCAACATAACCAAATGGTTCAATATCTGGGTATTTTTTTATGTGTTAGGTTGTTGAATTGAGGGTGTGCTAAAACTACATATCTTTTTGTCTCACTTTTACAACAAACACATATCACATGTTTCATTAGTTTTATTGTTTTTAGTTAGAGTTAATCTCGGTTTTGGTCCCTATATTTTGCAAATTTACTTCAGTTGATTACCAATGTTTATTGTGTCTCCATTTAAGTATCAACTTTTAAAGAAGTTGTCTGTTCCAGTCCAAATTTCAAACGGCGTGATAATGTGCCTTATTCCCACTCACGTGCACCCCACCTGAGAGTATTTCGGTCAATCCATGTCTAAACAGTCTCTGTGTTCGCATAAGAGCAAATTGAAACTAGGTCAAAGGTCATAAACTCATCCCCGACGTTTTACACTTCTCTGATTTCACTCCTCATCATGCGGCATTTGCGTACTCCCACTGAAGTAGAGTATGATACACAAGAAATATACGGTAAGTGTATTCAATCTTTGCTAACTAGAATATTTGGATTATGTTTTGATTGTGTGATTTGCATTGTTAACACAGGTCAAGAACCAAACTTGTTTTCTCTAAAAATATTTCATGGTGGAGAGTTTATGGGCTTCCCACTTAGAATATACGTGCATGGCAAGGTCAATTTTGTGGACTTAGTTGATCAAGATGTGTTCTCTGCCCATGTGATTGACGTAATTATCCAAGTTTTAGGATATCCTAAAGATGAGGTAATTTACTATCACTTCAAGATTCCAGGGCAAGATTTAGATTTCGGTCTACGAGATCTTGGGAATGATTAGGATGTACTGAACATGTTACAATATGTATCTATTTTAAAGTTGATAGAGATTTATGCAGATCATGGGTTTAGTAAGCTAAGCATATACTTTCAGTCACCTGAAGGTGGTTCTAAAGTAGTGTTTGAGGAGATTGTTGATATTGGGCCTTATAATTGTAAACAACAATTAGCACTTGAGTGGCATAATGGTAACCCATGGTCTAGTGATGAAGATGTTATTGAGGTTGTTGGTGAGAATGTTAGTGAGCCTGTTAGTGAAGGTAGTTTGAATGTTAGTGAGGCTGTTGGTGAAGCTAATATGAATCTTAGTTAGGTTGTTGGTGAGAATGTTAGTGAGACTGTTGGTGAAGGTAATGTGAATGTTAGTGAGGCTCTTGGTGAGAATATTAGTGAGACTGTTGGTGAAGGTAAATTGAATATTAGTGAGCCTGTTGGTGAAGGTAATGTAGAGGAGGTGACGGTGAATATTAGCAATGAGCAGTTAGATGATGTTGGGAATACACTAAATGAGAAAAATGGTAATGAGAATGAACAGTTAGATGATGAAACTGACTCTGTTGGGAATTTTGAGAATGCGAATATGGGTAATGAGCAGGTAGAGCAACTTATGGATGATAATACATTTATAGCACAGTTTATGAATGAATATGACTTTGAAAATAACATGACTGAGGGTGAAGTTAATATTGAATATGAAAGGGATAATACTGACTTTGAAAAGGAAAGTAATGAATCTGAACTGAATACTAGTGAAGATAAGGATTCTAATTTTATTGTTGATGAAGATAACATGGTAGAGGATGTGAAGGTGGACATGAATGAATTTAGAGCAGCTATTGATATGGATGTAGAAAATGACATGGAAAAAGAAGATGATGTTGATGAGGAAACTGCATAAATAGATCTAGATGACTTTAACAGTTTAAGTGAAGATGAGGACACTTTATTAA
The DNA here is from genome assembly GCA_018326465.1 of Flaveria floridana. Classification (NCBI taxonomy): domain Eukaryota; kingdom Viridiplantae; phylum Streptophyta; class Magnoliopsida; order Asterales; family Asteraceae; genus Flaveria; species Flaveria floridana. The sequence continues at coordinate 5,544 of BJCO01406768.1, read as the reverse complement.
ACAAAAGATTAAAACAGTTGAGAAAGGAAAAAAACTAGAAAGCAGTTATATTAGCCCCTTTTTATATTGATCAAACTATAAGTAGCAAAGAAGAAATCAAGTTGGTTGTTAAGAAAAATGCTGTTGAGACTAGAAGGCAACTTTCTATTATGAAAAATGACAACCGTAGATTTAGGGGTTGTTTGTCAAGGGCATAATCCAAGTTTTGTTTGTAACCAAGGGAAAATTAGAGAAGTTTCAAAAGATGGAGGGTCCCAACAGTGTGTGAAATCTTTAAAAGCTGATGGTTTAGGTGCAATAAATAAAGATACTAAAAAACAAGGAAAAAGAATCCAATGCCCACCTGTCCTTGGACTTTGCATATATCTAGGACCAACAAACATGATCTATGGTGTGTGAATACTTTTATTAAGCAATATGACTGTTTACAGACAAGAGAGATTAGGATGTATATTGTTAGCTCTGTTGTAAGAGAAGTGGAGCAAGTAATTGATTCTAATCCTATCATGCCTTTAAAGACCCTAGAAGATCTACTATAAAAGAAAAACCAGGTAAAGATTTCAATTCAGAAAATATTTAAGGTAAAAATGATGGCCCTTCATAAGTTACATGGTGATTACAAGGCACAATATGAATTGTTAAGGGATTATTGTGATGAATTGTTAAGGTCCAATCCTGGGACAACTATAAAAATTGATGTTGAAAGGGAGTGCAATCCAGCAAGTAAAACTATACAATTTAAAAGATTCTACATATGTCTTGGTGCTAATAAAAGCTTGCTAATAAAAACCGTTGTAGTGAATAATACCTACATTGAAGAAAGTTCTCCCAGCTGCCAAGCACAGGTTTTGCTTAAGACACATACATGAGAATATGAAATCTAAATGGAGAGGGCATATGTACAAGGACCTGTTGTGGAAGTGTGCAAGTGCAACAACAGTCCCACAATTTGAAAATACAATGGCAATAGTAAGAAAACAAGATAGTTCTTTGCATGATTGGTTAAAAGAAATCCCCCCCCATAAAACTGGAGCAGAGCTTATTTTAGTGTTAATATATGTTCTTAATTGGTTAAAACTACATAACTAGTGATATATATATATAACTACCTTGTTCTTTCTAGTGTAATAACTACAGGAAGAGCAGTGTGTGATATACTGCTTAACAATGTTTGTGAGGTACTTAGTAGGTAATTGGTAGGAGGTAGAGATAGGCCTATAATTAGTTTCTTAGAATACACAAGAGAGTACATGATGAAAAGGATTGTTGGAGTCCACGAGTTGATTGCCAAGTGTGAAGGACCCTTAACATCATATGCAACTAAGACCTTTAATTCAATTAAATCTGAGGCTGCAGAGTACAATGTCATCATGGCTGGAGTAAACAAATATCAGGTTAGTGGACCTTGGTTAGATCAAGTGATAGTTGACTTGGGGAAGAACACTTGTTCATATAGGAAATGGGAGCTTAATTGGATGCCTTGTAAGCATGCAGTGGCAACCATATGGGATCTTTCAAAGGGGGATAAGGAGGCTACAATTCCAGAGTCGTGGGTGTCTAGAGTTTATTGGCTATAAACTTGGAAAGATGTTTACCAACACACCATTGACCCAATCAATGGGAGAGACTTATGGACACCATCAACATGCCTAACAGTTCTAACAGCCCCAAAACATCATTCTTAGGTGGGTAGGCCAAGAAAAAAAAGAAGAAAAGTGCTGAGGAGTTGAGTGAAATCAATAATAGGGGCAAGATTGTTAGGAGGGGATATTCTACTACATGTTCAAAGTGTAACAAGAAGGGCCATAACAAAAGCTCCTGCACTGGTCAAGGGGGGTCACAACAAGTGTCACAGGAAGCTCCACAAGTAACATAAGATGTTTAGTTGTTGTTTTATCAGTTTGTTTGTTGAACCATGATGTGTTTTGTAATGTCTTATGTTTGTTGAACATGATGTGTACTGTATGTTATTTCTTTTGACACTTTCGTATGGTTTATTTTGTTAACATTATGGTTATGGCATGTTTTATTACTGCATGAGTAGTGTACCATTTGTTACGTTTGAGAACATATAACAACATGCATAACAACATCCGATATTATTAAGATTTGCAGGTTAATTCATAAACCAAAATCCACTGCCATTGCAAGGTTCTATTACATCATTTGAACATCAAATACATAAACTAAAATCCACTACCATTCAAGGTTCTATTACATCATTTGAACACTAAATACATAACAAAAAATAACCAACTTAAACCTAATACAAATCTTCGTTTTTTCACTTGAGATGACAAGCTCTTACAATCAGCTTGTAATTTGTTGTTGGATTTTAGCAATCTGGATGTAATTCGAATGGCCTTTGCACAAACTGGAGGGTCAACCCAACTCACAAACCCACAACTCGTAACCTGTTCATTTTAATACATTATTTCAAGAAAAAGAGATGAATAATAGTCTTGAAACCTAACAATTTAGGTCTTACCGTGTTAGCACACCAATAAAAGCGACGTCCCGGGTTTGCTAAGGTTCAAGACGTGATGATTCTTGTTGGAAATCCATATAAACATATCACCATTTTCATATGCTGCAACACACACACACACACACACAGAGAAAGAGAGAGTGAGAGAGAGAAAGAGATATGTGTGTGTGTGTGTGTGTGTGTGTGTATATATATATATATATATATATATATATATATATATATATGGGTTTATTAAAATCAGGGGGCAAAGAGACCGTTTAGATATGGATTGACCGAAATACCCTCAGGTGAGGTGCACGTGAGTGGGATTTAACGGTACATTCTCACGTCATTCAAATTTTGGTCTGAAACAGACAACCTTTTTAAAAGTTGGTACTCAAGTGGAGACAAAATAAACGTTGGTACTCAACTGGAGTCAATTTGTAAAACACAAGGACCAAAACCGAGATTAACTTTGTTCTATTATTATTATTATTATTATATTATTATTATTATTATTATTATTTCTCAGTTTTGGAATGCCTTTATGGGTTGCTTGTTGTGGGTTGCTAGGTTGATAAAGGTTGTGCTATGGTTCAAAGCCTTGGCCCATCTTGCAACTTGTTTGCTCTTTAAGTTGCAAGGGGGTCATGGTTTAGGTTTGGAGCTCTAGTTTAGACTATGGGTCCTATATATGTGCTAAGAGGGAGTTGCTGGAGTCGATCACTTTACTCATTCTTCACTTCATGCACTCTCTCTGTCGTTCTTTCGATCATTTGTTGTTTAGGGTTTTGTCACTCTTTGAATTTGGTTGTCCTTGTCGATCTTGAGATCCTGTTACAAGTCATTGCGTTTTAATGATTAAATAGTTAGTTGTTTCTGATTACTATATGCGTGTTTGAGTTTAGCCATATGGTTTTTGTTGTTTACTTTCTTTGACCTTTATAGATCTAATAAATTTTGTCAATATAGAAGCGACAATGAAACTAAAATATCAAAAAATACTTGCGACAATAACATTTATTGTTTTATTCACAATAGGATACAAATATCAAACAAGTATTACAAATTTTGTATAACAATACAAAATTCCAACTAACATGTCAAGAAAACCACCTACATATATTCTTTTACGTATAATAAGACATCGATATCAAACAAGAACATGTATATATTTATTGCAAGAGAACTATATATAAGTCGTATGACTATCATCATTCATAGGCCAACCCAATCCAAACATTTATTATAAGGGGCATTTGTTATTCCCAAACCTATTAATTACATAATTATTTAAGCTAAAATATTAATTACATGTTTACTCTTTTTAAAACATGTATAATATTACATATTTATTCATTCTATTAGAACTAATTTTTGAGTGATTATTGTATTCATATTTTTTCTAAATTATTTTTATATGTTTTCTTTTTTAAGAATATCAATAACATATTTAATCAAGTTCGAGTATTCTATCACATATATAAAAATTCATTATTATAAAACTAATTTCTCTCTTTCCACTACACAATCCAACCAAACTCAAATCATTTTATTCATTGGCAACTCAACTCAACTTAACCTTTATTAGATAAAGGAGTTAATTGCCGTATTCGTCCATGAGTTTTAATTTGTTTTATCATTTCCATCAAAATAAGTTTTTTCTGTTTTAGGCTCCTGACTTTTTAAAAAAATATAAGTTTCATCTATTTTTCTCAACTTATTTAATTGTGCTTGTTAAGTTAGGCTATTTAAGTCATTATACAAATCATTTAGTTTAAGTTTTCATTTGCATAGTAACTAAAACGCCCATGACTTAACAAATATAATTAAATAAGTCGATAGAAATTGATAAAAATAATAATTTTTAAAAAATCAAAGACCTAAAAGAAAAAAAAAGTTTTTGGATGGAAATGACAAAACAGACAAAAACTCGAGTATGAAAATAACAATTAACTCTTAAATAAAATGGTTTGTGATTAAATTTTATAATGTTAAAAATAATTATTGAATTTTGAAATGAATAAGTTATGTGTTTTAAATAATAAAATAAAAATAAACAAAATATAACAAAATTATAAACTATATGTATGCAATATAGTGTCAAAATTATTAGAAAATATATTTCAAAACCAATTAGATTCCAATATGTGTCAAGATAATATAACAAATAATATTAAAAAAGCGTCCACCCCTTGGTTGGCATACCGACCCTGCTGCGAGGAAAATGGACTTTTTAATTTTCTTTCAATCATTCTTACCAACCAATACATGAATTGGTCAAAGATGAGAAAGTCTAACTACAATGTATATATACTGCTAGAGCATAAACATCAAAAGATAACTTAATAATTGTATATTAAACAAAGGAGATTCATAATCATGTCAAAAAAAAATATTAAATATAACTTTATTTTATTGTAACAATAAAAACTCATAATAAAGAAACTCGGGACTGTCAATATTTTTCTGCTGGGTGATCTTCAAAAGGCTGGAAACATTAGAATATCAAGATTCAAGCTCTAAAATATTTGTTACAGAAGAATAACACTACAAGGAATAAGCTCATTAGCGGCGACATTTGTCGCCGCTATTGATATCATTTGTCGCCGCTATTAGTATTAGCGGCGACATGTCGCCGCTAATAAGTCGCCGCTAATGATTCGTCACTAATGTTTACCTCTGATAATGTCTGAGGTGTTTGTTCCTGATCAGTAACAAACGAAGTCGACCCTGCAGATAAAGACGGTTTACGCCCAATCCCTCTAATATGCCCGCGGCGTTCTCCCAACACCGACTCAAAAACTTCAACCTCGTTCAGTGATAAACTATTTCCTTCGTTTTGGGATTGACTTAGCTCATCAAACCGTCATTTGAGCTGATTCTATATTAATTAACAAGAAGTCATTTAATATATATATATACACAAAGGCTTCGTCTTTAATATTTCAAAACTCTACTTTATATAAAACTTACATATTGTTGCTCAGCTATCTCCGTATCAAAGGTCCCATCTTTACTGGTATGAGCATTCTGAAATGCCTCAAGTCTGCTCTTATTCTGATTAACATTTA
>BJCO01406766.1:0-10083 GCA_018326465.1 Flaveria floridana | reverse complement strand
CATTTGTGGATCCCACACTTATATGGTAATCAACTTTCCTTCTTGGTGTCTGATACTAAGGACAATTTGGTGAAATATGTCATCGTTCTCCACAACTATAACATGATCTCCCTTCAAATGGTCTAGGAGATCTTTTCTGTGGCGAAGAGGGTGGGCTTGATTTTGTCTCTTGCTTCTCAACTTTAGGTTTCTCACCTTCTTTGACAACTTTAATTGGTTTCACATTTTGATTACCTTTTACTTTCATTTTGGTGAGGTTTTGATGATGATCCATTTTAGAATGAGTTGGTTTTGAAACATTAACTTTTGATCCCAACCCTAGAGTAGCCTTGCTATTCTCTTCATTCCTATTATCAGTGACAGCTTCATCTTTGGTGCCAGAACTAGATCCCTTCTGTTCAGTAACAGATTGCACAGTTTGAACTGTGGAATCTGGATCACTAACTAGAGGGGTAGTTACCACATGATCCTTAGGTTATTATTTATTGGTCTACATTTAGTATTTAAAAGGATCGCATGTGGAGGCGGCACTACTTTATATCCAGACCTTCCCCACCGTTACGTTCTTTCACTAAGCTCTGAACTATGTAAGAGGAACTAGCTAAACTATGCAGTTTTTGATTTAAAGACTCAACCACGACTTGCAAATCTGCTTTTTCCTTTTTAGTTTCCTCTATAGTAGTTAAATAGAACTTAATGTCATTGATTGATTTAGGGCAACAACCTTAGTTTCCCTTAGTTGTTTCCCTAGCAATTCGATCTTTTCTTTATAACTTCACTTATTTTGTTTTAAAACACGGTTTGCTTCAGTGCAGAGTTTTAAATCATTTACCAGATTATCATTGTGTTCTAATAACCTAGCAAATTTTAAGTCAATTGTTTCTCTAAATTTATCACATTCATCACAAGCATGTTTATCAAACAATTCATCTTTAGAGTATGCCTGTGCAGAACTAGATGAATCAGCCATAAACGCAGATTCAGACTCTTCGATAACTGGAGATTCTGAGTTGGCAGCACTCAATTCTTCTTCAACAAGATGATCTACAACATCCATAGCTTCTTTAATATCTGAGCGTGCATGCTCCGTTATGATGTCTCCCTCACTCACAGATCCATCATCCAAATCATCCACTAATGCTACATTTGATTCTCCCTCAGATACAAATCGAAAGGACCAGTCTTGTCCTTTATCGCCCCGAGCGACCATATCTTTCGACTATCTACTCGATGATTCCCCATTCTTCTCTTTGTCTTGTCGGTTGATCGAAGAAAAAGGGTTGCCGTTACCAGTCTTCTTTGGCTTTATGTATTCACGTTTGAAATGACCCTTTTCTCCACAGTTGAAGCATGTGACCTTGGTTTTATCAAACCCAAACATAGTGTTTTTAGTTGCAACCAAGTTCTACCCCGTCTTCTTAACAAACTTTTTGGCTCTCCTTACCGCACTAGCCAAAGCCCACATTATATCCAAACGCTCCAACTCAGTCTCATCCACCTACTCGTAGTCAAATTTTGTTTTGTCTTAGATTAGACACAAACGAATCCCACTTGTCCGACAGACCATCTGCGAAGCTAGACACTTTATCCTCCATTGAGGTGGCTACACCATGTGTGTGTAATTCACTCATTAGATGATAGAAACGATCAATGATGTCATCTAAACTCTCATTCCCCATCGATGAGAAGTTGTCGAACTCTTTCTTTAGCGCTTTCGCCTTCAGCGCCTTCAGAGTTGCGTTTCCATCATACCTTTTCTCGAGAGCTTCCCATAGCTTATATTGATGGAATATATCCTTCGGTATGGACTGAGTCAACAATGTATACGCTTTCTTCTCAGCATTATGCAGAACCTTCTGAGCTTCGTTCATACCCCCAGCATCAACTTCACCCCATTTGCACTGACTGGTACAGTATAACCAGTCTCAATTGCTGTCCATAGATTAGGGTCTACACCATTCAAGTATATCTCAAACCGCTGCTTCCACTGTGGGTACTCATCCAACGTCAACAACTTCGGCAGTTTGTTGCGAGTCCCTATCTCATTTTCCAGAAGAAGAAGATTCTGGATACGCGAGTCTTTGCCGGCAATAAACGCAGAGAACTGGTCTTCCATGGCTTAAACTTGACAAACTTAAGACAAGACAAATTCAATCGTGCGATTGAGCAAGGCGACTGGGTCAATCGTACGATTGAAGGATGCCAAGGAATTCAATCGTGCGATTTGATTCAGTCGTGCGAATGAAGAGTACGATTGAGGTCAAATGACTGGAATTGCTTAATCGTGCGAATGAACGATGCGACTGAGTCTAGTCGTGCAATTGGGATATGCGAATAGGATTCAGTCGTACGATTGATCCAATCGTGCGGCTAGGCTGCTGTGTTTGAAAAAAATCGAATTTCGAACAGTTTGACACAAAATACAGTTTTCAGGAACCCTAATCTGCCGTATGATGAAAAATCAAAACTTTTAACTCATGCACTCGTCAAAAACACGTTTTGAAGCAAAAAGGTGAATCTTTTGATTAAAAACTTTAATTTTAACACCAAAACTAATCGAATCCATGCAAAATCAAGAGCCTAGGCTCTGATAGCACTTGTTAAGACCGTTTTCATACGGGGTACTAACTGATTCAACGTGAAACTAGATCAAATAGCGCAGAATTCTATTTGATTGGCGATCCAATCAGTGAGAACGACGACTTGATCGATCTAACGATTAAACAAACGTTAAGAACGAGTTGGAATCGATCAGGAACGAACTATGATGTTGGATGGATGAACTAGAACGCTCTGGATGGCTAGGGTATGATAATATTCGAAGTGTCACATTTTTCCATGAATTACGTGGTATTTATAGGTTGCAGTATTCAATCGTACGACTGAGCCATTAGCATGGTTCAGTCGTGCGACTGAGCCATGCGATTGATTCATACGCACGATTGAACTATACGATTGGTTCAGTCGTGCTACTGAGTCAGTCTTATGAGTTAGTCATGCGACTGATCCAGTCACCTGGTTCAGTCATGCAACTAGTCCATAATCATGTTCCATTCGTGCGACTGGTCCATTAGCATGGTCCAGTAGCATGAAGAACTGCAAGACTAAGTCAAACACAGTTCTGAGTTATTGTTAACTCAGAACTATGAATGATAACTGCAAATCCATATATTACGTTCAATCAAGCGCATAGTAATACATGTTATAAGAATAATATATAGTTAATGGTAAATAAACATTCAAACATATATTCCATTACATTAACATTCTCGTATTACACATATGTAAGAAATGCAAGACTTAAACATTAAGCGCAAAACTAGGGACATCATGTACCAACAATGGCAATGACTTTCAAGTAAAAACAATACACGGGTCCATATTCAATTAAGAAATAATCAAGTTCTAAAATTAACAAACAAATATACGAAATCAAAACCAACTATTTAGTCAAAACAAGAATAGTTTTCAACCCAAACTAGGTAGTATTAAAAATTAGCTACTTATAGTGGTTATAAACATTAAGAACAATAGCAAATATTTAGACTTTAGAAACATAAACAAAAGAATTGATGAAACAAAGAAAATAATCCAGAACGAATTGAAACCGGGTGATCTTCAATAATTGAATCAATCCTATGCCTCCAAATCTTGTTCTACGCTTTAAGATTGCTCTTTACTCGTGCTCAAAACTACAAGTTGAATAAAAAATGATTTTTTCCTTCTGCGTTGCGTGTCTCCAATATGTGGCTGCCCTTTTTTATTTTGGTGTGTATATGTACCTTGCATAATTCCACCGCCTCCACTTCATATTGGGCCTTTAATTTAGTTTATCCTCTATGTGGCCTTCAGCATAAGTTGTTTGGAATCTCATCATGGGCTTTTTCAAATGAAGTTTAACAAGCAATTAACTAATATGAATAATAGGCCTGCAACACATTTGAAACCCACGAGTGTTTCATTTAATGACTACCATTCATATAATAAAACTTTTAAATATAACTTGAATTGAAAATCCACTTAATTAAAATTGTTGATTTACTTTTACATCATATTAGTATTTAACTAATTTTATCTTTTGTTTTATGTTCTGTATTTATATAATTAGTTAAATAATATTAATCACTAGTTTCATGTTTAATAAAATTCTATCAATTTTCTAGTAATTTCTTGAAACTCTTAAAACTCAGATATGAATCAGTTAAGCTTAATATTCAACAAAAACCATTCACAAACTAATCAAAAGTGAGGGTATATTCATGTAGAATATGTATAATTAAAGGTATAACAATTATCCGCACACTTAAATGTTACTTGTCCCTAAGCAAAACCTATTCCATGACATAACTAACATCTTCACGTTTATATACATAAATGTAAAACCAAATAAACATCACATGTCTCCCCTAAAGACCCAATTAACTATCTAGTCATAATCAATAGAATTACTACTAACAAGCCACCATGATACATATTTTGAAAAATAAACGCTCTAACTAAGTTCAGTTCAATTAAGGACTCTAAACACACAATAATCCATAACTTCTCACAATGTTCTCTCCTCTCTGTTTATCTAGTGGACTAGTATAAGATGTACTAGTTTATATCTATGTTACTCTCAATATCATCACGACATGACATTATCATAAGCTAGTAAATGTATCAAATCTACACCAACTAACAATTGAACTTGCACTAATCAAGTAGGTCTTAACATGGGTCGTAACGTGGCTAAGGTAATGGGGAGGAATAAACAAGATGAAAAAAACAAGGCTAAGGTGTCCAGAGAAATCCAACTTCGCTAGCCTAAACACGAATATAATACGCAAATGATAAACAAAAACAATGGACCAAACTCTCCTTCAACAAACTAACTACTAATAGACATTTTTTTTCAGGTAAATTTTCACCCTCTTTTTATTTATTTATTTTTTCTCATTTTTTTCATTTTTTTCTCTATTTTTTAATTGAGATTAACTAATCAATCATAACAATTGAATTACACTATTTAAACACTAACTTAGCCGGATTTTCTAAAACACACGGGTTAACACAAAAACGGCTTAAATAAATAAATGCTAGGTTTAAATGGGTGTAAACAAAAGAAAACAGTAAATAAATGGCTCAACATGGTTAACTAGTATATAATTTTAGGGTAGGCTAGTCTCAGGCTAAACACAAGGCTAAATCCTATGTGTCTCTATCATTTTTATGCGAGTTCAAAGTTCATGGTTTTGACATGTATAACCCAGACAAGTTCTAAAATACATGTACGTGTGATTAAAATAATAAAAGTGAAAAAAGGGGAAAATTGAAACTCCCCTGATATGTAACGTGCACTGACAGAAGGTCCACTGAAGATGTATGTGTCATCCTCACACCTCAACTTGACTAAGAACCTCAAGCAGATAATCATTCAACTCCGAGCAATAACCTGAAATTAAGGACAAACACAGAAGCATCCGGTACGAATAATAAAAAATAAAAGGTAAACCAAAATGCAGAAAAACTAAAAACAAAGCCTCGGGTTGCCTCCGGGAAGCGCTTGGTTTATTTACGAGTCATAAGCCTGACTCAACCCTCTCAATCAGGCTCTTACAGGGGCGAGGTCGACAACTTCTTCATCGTTCTCAACCACTGGCTCGTTAATGGAATGCTTTAAACAATGGTCGTTTCCCTTAAACATGTCCCCGTCCTTTTCCTCGATTTCAATTCAGTGTATGGTCCCGACCATCAGGACTTTAATTTTCCCGGAAACAATTTCAATCATGAATTGTACAGTAACACCTGATCCCCACACTTGAATTCTTTATTACCTTTCAGGTGGTGATCATGAAATTCTTTCGTACGTTCCTTGTATTGTGTCGAATGTGCGTATGCATGATCTCTCAATTCCTCCAACTCGTGCAACTGATGAAATCGATCCATCTCATGGAGATATCTAAATTCACTGTCTGTAATGCCCAGTATGCACGATGCTCCAACTCCACTGGTAGATGACACGCTTTCCCATAAATCATCCGAAACAGTGCAGAATCGGTTGGTGTCTTATATGTCATGCGGAAAGCCTATAGTGCATCATCGAACTTATCGGACCAATCCTTACGATTTGATCTGATTGTTTTCTCTAGAATTCGCTTGATACCCTAATTACTTACCTGAACCTTCCCACTAGTCTGCGAATGATAAGCTATTACAAGTTGATGGTGAGCCCATAGCTTTGCAAGGCTTCTCCATCTGCGCATTACAAAAGTGGGTCGCTCGATCACTAATCAGGGCTTTAGGGGTACCAAAGCGTTAAAACAACTGGTTAATGAATCTGACAACAAACCTAGCATCATTCATGGGCAACGCTTGAGCCTCTACCCACTCGGAGACATAGTCGACAACTGCTAGGATGTATTTGTTCCCGCGTGATGGTGGAAACGGGCCTATGAAATCGATTCCCCATAAATCAAAAACCTCATATATCTAAATGGCAGTCTGTGGCATCTCATCCCGGGATGAGATATTTCGTACTCTCTGACACGCATCACAACTCCTCATAAACTTATATGCGTCCTTAAAGATCGCCGGACAATAAAACCCAGCGTCGAATACCTTCTTCACTGTCAAACTTGCTCCATAGTGGCCACCTGTGGGTCCTAGTGGTAATGCATCAAAATCCTCTTAGCCTCAACACCATGTACACACCTTCGTATGATCTGATCTGCTCTAATGCGAAAGAGGTAAGGGTCATCCCAAATGTAATGCTTAAAATCTGCAAAGAATTTATTCTTTTGCTGATGTGTCATGCCTCTCTTCAGAATCCCTATCGCTAAGTAATTAGCCAGATCTGCAAACCATGGAAAACCCTCTTCATGTGCTTTCACAAACATCAGTGTCTCATGTGGAAAGTTATCATCAATCATGTCCTCCCTAATCTCATCACGCCTTGAGTCCTCTAAACATGACAAATGATCCTCTGCTACATTCTCTATGAAGTTGCTGGATCGGTAGACATCCGAGCGTGTTCTTGACGGAAGGACACAAAACCAAAGCCAAGAGACAAACAATAACACGAACTATAATAAAATGGTTTCATTGATAAAACCTAATGATTACAAGCTCGTTACAACATAAGAATCACGACTCTTGGCAAGGGGAGATCGAGCATGATCTCCCCTCTCATCCGGCAGCACCTAGTCCCCCAGGGACAATCCTTACCCCTTCAACACAATGAAACTGGTATATATAGGCCTCAGCCCATATTAGATGTGACTGGGCCCATTCTTGCGATTGGACCATGCGTACGGTTCAATCGTACGACTGGACCATGCGTACGGTTCAATCGTATGACTGGACCATGCGTACGGTTCAATCGTACGACTGGACCATGCGTATGGTTCAATCGTACGACTGGACCATGCGTATGGTTCAATCATACTACTGGACCATACTTATGGTTCAGTCTTACGTATGGCCCAATCGCATCTCTTTGTCGCACGACTGGTCCATTAGCATGGTTCAGTCATACGACTGATCTTATTCGCATATGCTCCTGCGAATGACCCAGTTTCATGTGCTTACAATATATCAGGTGTATTACATTAAGCCTAGACTATTCGACAAGCAACGGACACACTATATATGACAATATATGCTTTAACATTCTCCTCTCCTTTCTTATTCCTAATCTCAATGTCAAACTCCTAAAGTAGCAAAATCCATCATATCATTCGTGCCTTAGCGTTCTACTTACTAAACAAATACTTAAGCGCTGCATGTTCGGTGTAAACAATAGTCTTAGAAAGGATGAGATAAGATCTAAACTTATCAAATACAAAGACTACTACTAACAGGTCCTTCTCTGTTATGGTGTAATACTACTGCACGCCTGTGAGCATCTTACTTGTGTAATGATTGGGTGAAAGTGTTTGTCCCTACGCTAACCTAACACCACTCCTATCGTATAGTCACTCACGTCGCATATCAACTCAAAAGGTAAACTCTAATCCGGGGCGACCATAATCGGATCATTCACCAACTTCTCCTTCAGAAGCTCATAAGCTCTCTTACACTCCTCAAAAAACACAAATGTCACATCTTTCTCTAGGAGTTGCATCATTGGCCTCGCAATCTTAAAGAAATCTCTAATGAAACGTCGCTAAAAACTAGCGTGGCCTAGGAAACTCCTAATATATTTCACCGATGTGGGTAGAAGAAGCTTGCTAATAGTCTCAATCTTTGCCTTATCAACCTCAAGCCCCACGTGTGAAATCTAGTTCCCTAAAACGATGTCCTCCTTCATCATGAAGTGGCATTTCTCCTAGTTTAGCATGAGGTTGGTCTCCTCACATAGAGCCAACAGCCTCTCCAAATGCTCCAAGCATGAATCAAACAACCTCCAAAACACATAAAAGTCATCCATAAAAACCTCCATGGAGTCCTTGATCATGTCCTGGAATATAGCTACCATACACCGCTAAAAAGAAGCTGGAGCATTACATAACCCAAACAGCATGCGGCGATATGCAAAGGTGCCATACGGGCATGTAAAGGTCATATTTTCCTGATCCTCCAGAGCGATGGGGATCTAGAAGTAACCTGAAAAGCCATCAAGAAAATAGTAAAACTGTTGCCCTGACAAACACTCCAATATTTGATCAATAAAGGGAAGCGGGAAAAGATCCTTCCTCGTGGCAACATTCAGTTTACGATAATCAATGCAAACTCACCACCTGGTGACGGTCCTCGTCGGAATCAACTCATTCTTCTCATTAGTCACCACTATTATCCCCCCTTTCTTGGGAACAACCTGCACGGGATTCACACGCTTCGAGTCGGAGATGAGGTAGATCAATCCTGCAGCTAACAACTGAATTACTTCTTTCTTAACTACCTCTTGTATGTTAGGATTTAATCTCCTCTGACTCTATCTAACAAACTTATACTCATCTTCCATTAGTATCTTACGCGTACAGAATGAAGGGTTGATACACTTGATATCCATCAGCTTCCACGTAATCACATGCTTGTGTTCCTTTAGCACATCCACCAATCTCTTCTTCTCATCCTCTGTCAATCCAGCAGAAATGATGAGAGGTAATTAAGACCCCTCATCCAGAAATGCGTACTCCAGGTGAGATGGCAATTCCTTAAGCTCTAAGGATGGGGGAGTCTCAATCGACGGCTTCTCTATTGGTTCCTCTCTTGTAATCACCTCACACACGCTGGCTTCCTTGAAACGCTGACTTTCATGATCTTCCGAGTCATGCTCAAAGGCAAAAGCGGTCAACTCGATTTCCTGGTTCTCCCTAACCAGGATCTGTGAGTCCGTCTGATCTGATCTGATAAACTCTTGAAAACTCACAGTCACCTGTGTCCAAATGGTATGTATGAAGTACAAGGTGTCATCCTGATCGTGTGTGTTCTTCATGGATTTGTTCACATCGAATGTAACCGTCTCATCCGCAACTCGTAGGGTTAGCTTGCTATCAAGGACATCGATCAATGCCCTCGAAGTAGCTAGGAAGGGTCGTCCTAAGATCAATGGGACCTTCTCGTCCTCATCCATATCTAAGATCATGAAATCAACAGGAAAACGAACTTATCTACCTTAATGAGCATGTTCTCTGTGATCCCTCATGGATACTTCACCGACCTATCTGCTAACTGAATGCTCATACGTGTCGGTGTTGGATCACCTAGGTCTAGCTTAGCGAACACAGAATACGGAATCAAGTTGATGCTAGCCCCCAGATCTGACAAGCATTTCTCACAGACAAACCACGTATGATACATGGAATAGTAAAACTACTCGGATCAGTCATCTTCTATGGCAGTTTGTTCTGCACAACAGCCGAACACTCCTCGCTTAACATCACAGTTTAGATCTGCTCTAATTTCTTCTTATTCGTGAGTAGATCCTTCAGAAACTTAGCATACTTAGGCATGTGTCGTAATTGTAGGATTCTACATGCCCAAGATACATAAAATATTGATGTGGTTAGTACGTCATGATCCAAGTCGGGTTATACCCAATAACAAGCTTAGCAAACACCAATTAATATTAAATTGATGATATGATCATGCAATTAAATA
>BJCO01406757.1:0-11036 GCA_018326465.1 Flaveria floridana | reverse complement strand
TTATTGTGCAATTATACTACACAAGTATAGATCCAGATCCGCCCTTGAAATCCTTTCAAACTTCCACATTCCAAATCCAATGTAGTCTAATCAAATCACTATTCAAGTCAACTCAGTCAACCAACTTAAATTGCACTCACTGACCCAAAACTAGAAATCAAACAAAAACATTCAGATCCGTAAACATACAAACAAAAACATCACCAAATATAGTTATCTTCAGCATTTATTTAGCAAAGCCAACAATGCAGTAAATCTATACTCAATAACTCAAAAACTCAATTATATGAACACCATACGCTTACATTTTTGGATATCGAAGAACTGTAGAGCAATCTTCAACGCATCACCATACTTCTGCGTAACAGCTCCGGGAGGACCAGGGACCGGAGCATCACCATCACCATGATGAAACTTATTCCTCAACGTAAACCCTAACGCTAACGCAATCGCTCCAACTACAATCAACACGATGAACCACCCCATACACCCTCCAGACTTCTCCTCCTTCCCCATTTCCCCCAAAATCCGAACCTAATCCCACAGATCTGGACCAAAATCAACAATGTAACACGATCAGTAGGGTTTATAGAACTTTAGTGTTTTTGGTGATTCTAATGTTGTGATTGATGGTTTATATGGATGAAATTGGGAGATTTGACGAACCTGAAGTGGATTTGGTGGTGGTGATGTGTGGATCTGAAGATCTGAAGGTGATTGAAGCCAATGTGGTGATTAGATTCAGATTTTGAAGGGGGGATTTGGTGGTTAGTTGTGTGAGGCTTTTGCAGTGAAGAAAGATGCTGAAATAGAAAATGTGCACCGACAAATGGCGCGAGGGTTTGGAGTCCACCGACTTGCAAATTGTGTGGGTGTGAGGGTTGATGAAATTAAATAGTGGTTGGTCGGTTGCTTTCGCCACAATTTTACTAAACACAATATGTTGGCCCGTTGCAATCTTTCTAAAAAATATTCAAATAATTTTGGGGGTATTCAGGTAGAGGTGCTTAAACCTGGTTGAAAGTCGGTTTACGAACTGATTCGGGTTAGGTTAATACAGTCCAAATTAATTTTTTTTGGAATTGATTCGGTTGAAACTGGTTTGAGTGATGGAAATGATCTGGTTTTAAGTCAAGTTGAAACATGTTTGAAATCGGGTTAGTTTGGGTTTCATTGGGTTGAAACTGACTTTACCATATGGGAGTACTGATCTCAACCCTACAAGTTGAATCGGGTTGGAATCAATCTGGGAGTGAAACTTGTTTGATAGTTGCATTGTTGTTTTCGATTTCAGATTGATTTTTTCTTCTCATCACTATATGGAGGATGAGTGAAATTAAATATCTAAAGAAATTATTAGATTTTATTTTGGATTTAAGGTCGTTTATGTTTGTGATTTTACCGCCCTCTTATCGCTATAGTTAATTTGAATTTTTTTAAGAAAAAAATAAAATCCGCTTAAACATCAATGTAAGTTATGAGGTTTGAGGTGTTATTGTTCATTCTTAGTTCCGGTCAACCCTTAAGATTCAAGAGGCAAAGTACCCAGGTGAATCCAAGGGCGAAGACCTTGGCGAAACTTACTTATAATGCGGGCAAGCCATGACGAGAGAAGTTCAATTATCATAGTTGAAAATCTATGTAATTTACTTCTAATATGTCCGGTTCAATCAATAAATCGTGTTTAGTGAGTCATGTAAATAGTGTTAAATATAACGTGTTATTTGAAATTAACACCTAGATTTTTCTGGTAGAATTTTTTTTTGTTTTTCTAGTATATCAAATCGTATTCTAGTGGGAGTCGATCTAGTTAATAGTTTTATCGAATTGTGAATTATACTAGCATCAGTGTGGTGACAACTTTAACGAGATGAACATGTTTGTAACAAGACAAGTGTTTTGAGACAAATGATTTGAAACGTAGGTGACGAAATTTTAAATAGACAAATGATTCGAAACGTACGTGATGAAATTTTAGTGAAGATCAAATAGAGATATTATTATGGTAAGTTGCTGCTATGTACCACTTGGAATTAAGATAATTAGAATGGAGATTGAAGATAACCAGAAGAAAGAGAGAACTCACACTCAAATCATAATAATTTTATTCATAACCTTAAACAACTTTACAACTCACCATAAATAAGAGAAAGAAAACAAACTACCCACTACTCTAGTGACCCGTTACTTTCTAAAATAATGCAGAAAACTACCACACCTACTTTGACAATTAACAATGCAATAACAATTAGTAAATATTAATCAATCAATAATATCTTGCATGAGAATGTGGAATATGAGGGCCAAGGGTACGTATCAGTTTAAATAACAATGGATATCAATATCGCTCAAAGAAATACGTTGGGACCTATAATGAGACCCAATTTCAAGTTCTAAACTCCCAAAATTGCCACATTACACATATACATGAGTTCATCATGCGTGTCTACGCATTTGAGCAAGTATTTTGTACTTGTCCTTTTGATGATCTGAGACCACGCCTTCGTTTTTCAAACATGGCATGGTACACGTCAAGTGACACGAGTTTACTATTATTTTCACAAGAATTATAAGCTTGTGATCTTTAGGCTTAAATACACGCACTTAGTGACGATAGAGATGCATATAACTAGGGAACACTAAGGTGATCTTATAAAAAGTGGAAAATAAACGAACATTAGTTACTAACTCGCTACTCAACGAGAATGGTAGAAATTCAGTAAAATTTACAATAATCAGTTATATTTATTGTTTTTCTTTATGAGAAAATGTAAGAAACAAAGATGTTCATTCATCTTTACAGTAAATATGGTTAATTTCCCTCTGATTATGATCCACAATCCACCCAAGATGCTGCTTGAAAAAAAAATTCATCTAATCATCATCCTTGAATTCTCTGGGGATGCAAATCACAATTTTCATTAGTTAAACTTTAAGAGGGAGGCAATTTTGAGTGGCTTTAAGTATGAATGAACAAATTAGGTTATATTTTATCTCACGGGTCAAGTGAATAAAATAAGAAAAAACTTGCGGTAATTTTAACCAATTTACTTATTAATGAGTAAGCTTATGTTTCATCTTTAACGGTTTAAACTTCAAACCAATGTTGAAATCATATATAACACTATATTTGATTAAAAAGCTACTAGTTTGGGCAAAAGGTGCCTGAAGATGTTCCAATCCAACCAATTAACGCAGCCAACCTGTTTCAACCTCTACAAAACCCACTTGGTTTGACCCAAACCCGTTTTGACATGTTACCCAACTAGCCATTTTGCCACCTCAATTGTTATAAATGAATCACTGGCCTTAAAAAGGGTAGTTTCTCTTTAAAGTTAAGTTCGGTTTTACTCCCTGATGTTTGACAAAAATAATTATTTTCCTCCAAATGATTAAAAAAATCAATTTAGCTTCAAAAGTTTCATAATTTGTTTCAATTTCAGTCCAAAAGTTTCATCAGTTGTTCCAACTTGAATCCAAAATAATAGAACTATTGGACTGAAATTGACACAATTTATAGAACTTTTAATGGTAAATCGATGTTTTTAATCTTTTGAAGAAAAATAGTTAGCTTTATCAAACCTTAGGGGGCAAAATTGAAATTAACTTTTCTCATTAAGATAAATAATAAATAGGCCACCCAAGACCCAAGTATTCAATGATTTTCGTTCAAACCACTGAATTAATAGAACTTTAGGCACTACAAAGTATCAATTCGATTTTGTTTATACATATTCCAACAAAAAAAACTTGCATCCAATTTTATTATTATCAAATTCCCGAAATCATAAATATAACTTCTTTCACATCTAGAATTCTAAAATGACCAAAATGACCGTTTTGACAATCCATCTATAGTTGATTAATTCAACTACATTAAGATGCTTTTTTGTCATTTTACAACTCTAAATGTAAAAAGGGCTTTAATGTAGGGATTACTTACAGGTTCTCGGCAATATTTTTTAAACTGTATCAGCATAAACGAAACCAAACTTATGCTTGGGTGGCCTCATATGCAACTATAAATTTTGACATCTTGGTGGCCTTAGTGAAACTTTCTGAATATGTGGGTGTGGCTTGTGCGTACATTATTCTTCACTACACATGTTTATTTGCATCATTCAGTCATAAAAGTTTTTTGAACGAGTCATACCTGCGGTCTAGGTACCGAGGTTGGATACCACTACCTTGACATGTAGTGCAAGTCAAAGCACCAGCACCATCACAATTTATGCATTTAGAAACTTCTTTTTCTCCACCTCCAAGCTCAACTGTTACATTACCACTTCCTGTGCAAAATCTGCATGATTCTGGAAAAAAATGTGATATCCTTTAAATTAGAATGGCATACAGATTTACAAACTGTTTCTTTTTTAGTTTGGTTTTTTGAAGTTTCATAATCTAAGATAATTAGCATTATTGCATCTGGGCATGTTAGCCTTAATTGTATTTGAACTAAACACCAGCTAACTAGGTGCATACTTCAAACCAGCAAGGTTTAGCAGAAATCGGTCTCTTGGCAGTTGTGGTGTGCAGAAACTCCAAAAAGTTTAAAATATATTGTCCTTTATTCATGAATCATCAAAACAAGTACTTATATAGACATATGGGACCTTTTTTAACTTCCATCTAATTCCTCTTCTATCCTAATATTGGACTATTTCAATTCTCAAACTATAAATTTCATTATAAAACCTAACTTCTTAACTTTCTAGAAATTAAAACTCAACTAATCATTATCTTGAAAACATGAAAAAACTATATTATTCCAAAACTACACTCCAAAATGCCGTATCCTCAAGTTTTAAAACAAAAGGAGAGCAGAGAAGCCACTTACGTGCCCCTGTTCCATTGCAAGGGAAGCATGGCTGTGTGTTCTCTCGTTTCGCCTACAGTAAACACAATTTTTTTTCGAAACTAGTGTATGCAATGTCAATAAGTTTTGTAATTCAACACCTAATTCAGATTTTGCTTCAATAACAACTAGCATCAATTTCACATATTCAACTCTTCCAAGTATTAAATGTTCCATGAGTGTACAATTTACAAACACAACATGCTAGACAGTAGACTCTAGCACATGTTTGGATGTGTGTTTTTAAACAATCAATGCAACTTGAAGAATCAAAATCACATAGCTAAGGATTGTTAGATGAATGACTTATCACCAATAACCACTTTTCCTACACCTGTTTCTACCCTAACTATACAATTAGATAATCATAATCATAATCATAATACTTTCACCCAAACACTCTAAACAAATTTCAAGTCACAATACAGTTTTAACTTTTAGCGCACATCCAAACACCCCCTATACACCACTTCGATAATCATTCACAATATTAGGGCTGTTACCTACAATTGTGATATTCCATATTCCTAACAACCAAATCACACAATGTTTGCTACATTCTCATTAACTAATCAAAGCAAACACAATTAGAGCTTTTCCACATCATTTTCACCACTATGAAAGGAAGGTGAAGCTGAAGCCTGAAGAACAAAGTTAAAACAACATACAGCTTTAACGCACATCCAAACACCCCCTATACATCACTTTGATAGTTTGATAACCACCTGTAAATTCTTTTGTATCAAGGTTTTTACCAACAATTGTGATCTTCCACATGCCTAATAACTAAAAACACACAATTTGCTACATTCTCATTAACTAATCAAAGCAAACACAATTAAAGCTCATCCACATCATTCTCACAGATCAAAAACAAACAGTAAAACGAAACGAGACAAAACAGAAGAACAAAGTCAAAACAACATACAGCACTATCGATCTGCGATTCGTAGAAAATCGGTATACCGAGTCCAACCGCAACGCTCACCACACCAACCGCTACAGCCACCACCTGTTGTTCACCACTCAAACTAATTACTTCAAAATCACGATTACATTTACGTACTACAGAATCGAAGTTTAGAAAACAAACCGTGTTTTGATCGAGCTCGGCTTTGATGAGGTGAGGATACCGTTGATTTCTTCGATAACTGAAGTGAAATTGAGAAGAATAAGATGATGATAATGATGATGATGATGACGATGATGATGATGATGATGAGAGGTTTAATGGCGGATTGATGAAGGGAGAACGAAGGGATGTTGTCGATGACATTTTTGGTGTGTTGTTTGTGCTTTTTTTTCTCTATCTCAAAGATTAACCATCACAATAGAATCTGTTCGTTCGCCATTTTGCATTGAAGATTTGGATCATGTGGGGTCGCTCTAATTTTCAACCACAAAAACACCGAGGTAGACCGAGGTAGAGGCGCACAAACAGGTTTTATTCAAAGAACCGGTTCGGGTCCGAACCACACCGGTTCCAAATCAACGCTTTACAAACTGATTTTTTATTAAAAACTGGATCGAGTTGTAACCGGTTTTGGGTGAGGAAAACTCATCCCGGTAAGAACCGGTCCGGGTCCAAACCAAACCGGTTTGGGTCTAAAAACCGGTTTTGAAAACCCGTTTTTTTTAATTTTAAATAATAATATTTAAATTGTACAATTTAAACAAAATTTAGTAAAGTAGATTAATTAAAACAATAATAAATTAGATTAATTAAAACAATAATAAAGTAGATTAATTTAAACAACTACAAATATATTTTTATTGAGTGTTTTTTTTAAATTACATTAAAAATAAACTTAAAACTAAACACTTAAATCGTAAACATTAAAAATTACATTAAAAATAAAATAAACAAAACAAAAGATACATGTTGCGAATACAAAGTTTTTTAATTTAATAATCTTCGTCGGTTTGTGTGACAATGCGTTGAGACAAATCATAAGCGAGTTCTTCGTCGGAGAGCGGTGACGATCGTCCGGTTTGGACTTCTTGTTCGTGTATTTCTTCTTCAATTGGTATTTCTTCTTCAAGGTTTGATTTATCTTGTCTGCGTTCGGCCGCATCTAAGTGATCTTTTAAACAAATACACATCTCTACCGCTATTGGAGTTAGCCTTGTTATTCTTATCGATAAAATCCTGCCACTAACAGAAAATGCAGACTCCGAAGCTAACGTGGAAGCTTGGACGGTTAGTAAATTACAGGGCATAGCGGCTAGGACTGGAAATTGTGATTTCTTTCCTTTCCACCATGTCAGAATATCAAACGATATAAATCCCCTCAGCAGTCATGGTGGATAAAAAATCGGTTCCGGTATACCTCCCCAGTTCGCTACTTGGGGTGTTACCCCTCTGACGTTTACTGTTTTCATTCCTCAAAGTATTATATAAATTAAGCATCAGGTCTCTACTTGAGCTCGACGAACTCGATTCCACGTTCGATGATCGGTGGATATTTGATGTATACCATATGTTTCAAGATAAACATTAAACAATTTTTTAAGATAATCATTAAATTGTTATTTTGCATTAACCGCAAAAAATGGATCTTGTTCATTTAAATCTAAATCATAAGTTATCTCATCAATAAAAGTTTCTACCCCCGAAACATTTAAGCACGGGTCTATTGCGACGGAACACGTAAAAACGGGGGGTAGCTCGGTGAAATATTTTTTAATTTTTTCTTTCATCGGCGCCACCATTGCTTAAAACATTTCGTTTTTTTCTTCAAATTCACTTAATTTATGTGTCATTAAATACATTTGATTAACTGTTAGACAACTTGTCGGATAATAACCCCCCGACAATTTTGTAGTTGCGTTTTTAAAAACCTCTAAAAATTAAGTTATTTCTTGAATATATTCTCAACCCTCTAACGGAAATGGAACAACCCGACCCTGCATCGCAAGACCATCATGAAAAACATGAAGCGTTTCTTTTTGTCGCAAAGCAGTACTAAACATTTTCCAAGTACAATTTCATCTAGTAAGGACATCCCAATTTGGTCCTAAACAAATGGAATTCGTATCGTTTTTAACATATCTAGTCGGGACATCCCATCATGATTAACATATCCTTTTCTACTAGTTTAAAAAACGTCACATAACATATTTTTAAAAAACGTTTTAAAATCTTCAATTTTAGAAATGCCAAGACCATCTTGCACAACTAAATTAATAATATGTGCAACACATCTTAAATGAAAAAATACGCCATCACAAACCGGTTTATAGTTTATTTTTAATTTATCAACGGCGAATGTATTGTTCGATGCGTTATCAAATGATATTAAGAAAATTTTATTTTCTAATTTATATGTTTTGGTTACAAAGTCTAAATTTTGAAATAGATTATCACCGGTATGCGGATATCCAAATAATTCAAACGTAATCGTACGTTTCATCATTTGTCACGAACTTGGATTTATCCAATGGGCGGTGACGCAAAGGTACGATTCCGGTAAACCATGTGGGGTGGACCAAACGTCGGTAGTTAAGTTCACACCGATTTGTAAAATTTAAAATAAAACTATTAAATCATTTTTTGCTTGTTTTCAAAGTTTTAAATAATCACGTCTAAGAGTGGTGTGACTTACGTGAGTGTAGCGCGGTTGAAGAGTTTCTTGAATTAATCTTGTTAACCGAGGGTTGTCGAAGTGATCAAACGGTAATCCTTCTTGAATTACAAACTTTGTCATTCTATCTCGAACCATATATACGCTAAAGTTCCATAAACCACCATCGTTTCCGATTGATGTTTGGGCATGACTCGGTGTACTTTTTAAAGACTTGCACCATTTGGTCATATGGTTTCTCTAAGTCGAGTTTGAATCTGACTTGAAAAACGAACCACAAACCTTGCATCGAGCTTTATTTTGACCATTCGACATTTCGCATAAGTCGTAGTTGCACCAAATCTCTTGGTTTCTCGTTATTTGAAGAATTCTTACAACGGTAGCGACACTTGAGGATCCACCAGTTGGAACGGATGATTCAGAAGCCATTATATGAAATTCAAGAGAATACAAAGTAGAAAGTGATGGAGCGTTTTTGCGTTTTTAAGCACATTTTTGAGCTTTTGAGTGTTGTGACTAAACAATTACACCACTACCTATTTATACTATCATATAAGGGCAAAATGGTCAAAAAAAACTTGAAAAAACGGTCAAAAACACCACCCAACGGCTATATGACCGTTTGAAAACTGTTTTTTTGGACCGGTTCTTGAACCGGGTTGGATCAAAACCGGTTCCAAACCGATTTCACTCAAAAAATCCCAAACCGGTCCCAAACCGCCGGTTTTTTCCGGGTTGGAATCGGTTTGGACTAATACCGGTTTGAACTCGGTTCGGTTTCGGGTCGGGTCAGGTAACCGGTCCAATGTGCACCTCTACACCGAGGTCTCGAGAGGGTTAAGGGTGGTGGGGTGACCATGCCTGGTTAATAAAAAATAAATTAAAGAGACACTTACACCGTACCAATTTTTTTAATTAAAAAATTTACTTCGTTAATAAAAAAAATAACAATTCTCGATCTGTTTATGACATGAAACCTGTTTAATAAAAATATATTTTTTAATTTTTTATATTTTTAAATATAATTACAATCAAGAGACTAGACTTTATTATTTCACATTCTTAGTTCATAAAAACATATAAAAATTATAGACATAATATATAGGTAGTTAAACAAGTATTTTACATGTTTGATACATGAGTTACACACGTTATCTTAACCTGTAAACATGATAAGACCTGTATTGGCAACCCTAATATTTATAGTGTAACTTTTTTAGAGTTAATTACATAAATGGTCCCTGTGGTTTATAAAAAATAACAGGTTTGAGTACTAAAGGTTTTTTTTGTAACAGATTGAGTTATTGTATTTTTTTCAGTTTTGTAACGAGAATGTGTATTAAGACTTACCTTAGGGCTATTGGTGATGGTGGGCGACAGTGGGGGCTGTTGGTGGTGGTGGCCGATGGTGGCTGACAGTGGGGGGTTGGTGGTGGTAGTGAAGAAATTGTTCTGAAAAACTTTAGTAATTTAATATATATGTATATATATATGTCTGTATATGTATGTATATTAAATACACAAGCATACCCTTATATACACTAAATGACATAAATAGACTCTTTATGTACATTAACAATCCATGTAAAGTGAAAAGATAAAAATACTTTTATGTTTAACAAAAAAGTTAACGTCCATTAGTGTTAATACCGAAAACACAATACCCTTTAATAGTTCATATAATTTCAAAAGGTCGAAATTATAATTAGTCCATGTAATTTCAAAAGGTCGAAATTATAATTAACAAGGAAAAGCAAACCAACTACAGGATTCACAACTTTAGTAGTTTATCGGCTTAACAATATTAACAAGATACATTTTTATCTTCTTTTTTATTTGTAAAGATGTCTTTTATTCATGCCCTGTCCATTAGCTCATAAACAAACAAAAACCACTTCTAGTGGTTAAACAGTAACCACTAAGTCGATACGGTTAATATTATTATGTTACCTTTTTTTAACAAAACCAATTGTTATAAACTAATCCATGAATAACATATATACATTCATAGAAACTAGTGTTTTAACCCGGACGCGCGTTGCGCGTCTTAAAAACCGGGTAAGCCGAGGCTCAGATTTACGTTTGTATCATCATAGCCACAACTTAACTGTTATTTCCAAAGCCAAAGTAAACATTAAAGCGATACCCGGTTGCCGTTGCACAACGAACATGGATGCCAAGCCAAGACAACCAACAATATAAATTCACCACTGAACCGAAAGCAATGGTTTCAGACGAAGACTCGTTCATCATCATCGACATCAATGAACAACAACTTCACAACATAATAACATAACTAACCGACAATACTTTCTAGTACATGTATAGCAACAATTGAACTGGTACCCGGTCACGACTGCATAATGATAACGGATGCCAAGCCAAGGCAACCGGCACTAGGGGTGTTAAAAAAATATCCAAATCCGAAACCGAATCTCAAATATCCGAAAATCCGAACTTCGGATATCTGAAATTTCGGATTCGGATTCGGATTCGGATTCAGATTCGGATTCGGATTCGGATAGTGATTTTCAGAATTTTTGGATATTTCGGATATCCGAAATATCCGAAATATCCAAAATATTTTTATAAAAATT
>BJCO01406752.1:0-15395 GCA_018326465.1 Flaveria floridana | reverse complement strand
GTTTAGAGGTCGATTCTTACCTGGTTTTGTTGCTCTTTTCTTAGGATTTGATGCTCCAATCACCCAGATCTTCAATCTTTCAACCTCTCAAGCTCCAAATCTTGAGTTTTCTTCACTTTCTCCCTCTACTTTCTCTCTCTACGAATTTGGGCGCTAGGGTTGAAATTGCTGGAAATGACGCTGTTCATGCATGTTTAAGGGCTGATTAAGGGCCCTTAAACCCACCAAAACATAGCCCATTAAGGTTAATTTGGTCCATACCCCACTAATTTACCTTTCTTTCTTAGATTAACCCTTAAAAGCCCATTATTATTAAATGGTTTGCTTCGGGAAATTTTAGGGCGTTACAAGTAAACGGGTTTGAAGAAAATCATACTCAAAGTTGCTTAAGGTGTGTTCTAGAACCCCACTTTTTACATGTTTTAACTGATTTTTGGGCTGGAAAATAAATGTAAGTATGTTTTTATAAAATGGGTTCTCTTACCTGTATGTGTATGTCTGAATGTGTATGTCGGTGGGTGCATGTTTGGGTTTGATTTGTGGTTATGTTCATGTTATGATACTTAGAATGTTAGAGCTAAGCATAGATCATGATATATGTTAATTTGGGGACTGAATTGCGTTAATTAGTGTGAGTTGGTTGCCCATGCGCATAAATAGTGGCTGATGCGCCCAACAATCAAAACTACCCAAGTGTTTCCCCATGCGCACAAACCCCATGCGTCCAAATAGTGGCCATGCGTCTGAAATTTTGCCGGAATGACTAAATGTTGGCCCATGCGCCCCAATAGTGCCCATGCGTCCGGAATCTTCCCATGCGCCTGTGTTTCCATGCGCCCAGAAGGCCATGCGCCTGCATAGTGACCATGCACCTGCATAGTGCCCATGCGCCTAAGACTTAAAATTTATTTTATGAATTTTAGGGAAAATGTAAAGTATAGGCTTTGACTTGGGATATTCACAGGGATGATGTGGGTTGACTTTTGGTGATGGATGATATGTGATGTCTAGTTAATGATGTGTGATGTCTAGATAATGATGTGGGTTGACTTTTAGTGATGGATGATGTATGATGCTTAGATAATGATATGTGATGTCTAGATAATGATGTGGGTTGACTAGATGATGATGTAAGATGATGCATGATGATGTGTCATGATGTGTGATGTAATTTTTGTTCCTTAATACGTATTAGTTACGTGGTGTCACGTAGTGCGATTATGTTAATATACGTAATGTATTATCTTAACGAAGCAAAAGAAATAAGATAATAAGAAGTGGAAGTTAATGAATGAATGAAAGCCTTGCAAGTAAAATGGAAAGAGGTTCAGAACTCCATGTGAATTGTTAGAACAACTATGTGCGGAATAGCGTGCGATTTTTGCTAACTAATGAGGGTTCACACACAGTGGGAGTCAGTCTTGGTGGCTGCTCCACACGTGCGATGTGGTATTAACTGTGTGTTATGTAGCGTGCGATCTTGGCTATCTCATTAGAGTTCACACACATAGGGGAGTCAGCATTAGTGACTGTTCCATACATGCGATATGGGATCCTTGTCATTCGACCTCAGTAATTGTGGCTTCATGCCACGAAGAGGGTAAAGCTTGACAAGATCTAGATTCAGTGAAAGATAATAATAAAAGTGCGAAAAGTGCGAAATGTGTGAAACGTATAAAATTTGCGATATGAACGAAATGAATGAAAAGAACGATAAGAATGAAAAGTGCGATAAGAATGAAACGTGCGATAAGAACGAAATGAACGATGTGTGATCATGTACGATAGTAAAGAAAATTTTTTAACGAGCAAAAGATAATATATATTTTATAAAACTAGAACTCACTCGGCAACACTGACTTTTATGTATTTTCCTGTTGGCAGGTAAGAGTTGATGAGGATGGCACGGGGGCAGCTACTTGGATTACTTTGGATGGCATCCATTTTATGTAAACCGATGTTTTTATGATGTAATGCAATGATGGATATTTTATAACGATGTTGTATTATTTTGCAAAAGCAGTTATGAATATATGAAATGATTTAGTTAAATGATTCCGCTGCAATGTTTTAAATAAATGTGCGATTTATGTGCGATGAATAACCAACTATGAGGTTTCCGGGAATGGAGCCTTACAAGTTGGTATCAGAGCCAAAGTTTAAGCGAAATGAGTAAATATTTTCAAAACAAACCTAAACATAAACTGAGAATAGGACAAAGGGATGGGATGCTAGTCCGAGTAGCTACGTGCCATCTGGTTTTTTCTTAAATGTTACCCCGGAATTATGTGCGCATGTTATTTGATCTGCTTGCCTTTAGTAGATTTAGATACTAATGTAGTCAGGATAGGAAATGCTTGGGGTATGAAGAGTAAAGTAAGTGGCTAATCATAACTGGCCACTGTAATTAGGGACTTACTATACTTGATATAGACTGAGCTATTACCTTGAATGACCGTGTTGGTGTTTGAATCTTATACCGTGATAGAGGATAGCTGGTGGTAGATATTCTAAGGCTTCTTGAGGCGGAGTACGTGGTGGATGTGGTGCTGGACCACGGGTTACGAGAGGAAGGCCTAGAGCTGAGGAAGTGGCTCATGAAGAGCCTGAGACCCCTCATCCGGAAGGTGGGAATGAGAGTGATAATTTGAGAGCCTTAGTGAAGGAGGCTATGGTGGAGGAGGTTCACCAGGTCATACAGACGATCTTGTCATCTATGGTGACCGAAGTGATTAAAGCAGTTAGGGAAGGAGAGGCGAAGGAAAGAAGAAGACCCGCGGGGCAGGGGGAGCAACCCGAGACCGATACGGTTGTCTCCGATGATGATGAGGAGGAGGAGGTTGTGCCCGAAGTAGCTCAGGGCTGTAACTATGGGGTATTTAAAAGGTTTAAGCCCCCTACCTTTGATGGTAATGGCACTGCTGCTGCTGCTCACTGGTGGGTGAGAGAAATGGAGGCTGTACTTAACATTAGCGAGTGCTGGGAGGATCAGAAGGTTAAGTTTGCTGCCCAGTCATTTATGGACTCAGCTTTGTGCTGGTGGGATAATATTGTCCAAGCTAAGGGTAGTAGGGCGATTAGAAGAATAAGGTGGAATGAGTTGAAGAAGTTGGTGATTGAGGAATTTTGTCCTCATGAGGAACTTGGCAAGGTTGAGAGGGAGTTATTGTAGTTGGAAGCGGGAACCATGACACTAACAGTACACCACCAAATTCAACGAGATGGCACAACTGGTGCCAGATCAGGTGACACCTGTGTCACGAAAGATTAAGAGGTATGTTCAGGGTTTACCGGCGGATATCCGTAGGCACATGATCGCCGCCCGGCCAGGTACGTTCAGGTCTGTGGTCGATTTGGCCGAATGCTTTATGAAGAGCGAGAGGTGGGGATAGATGAGGTGAGCAAGAAAGGTAGTGGTGACTGGAATTAGAATTGGTAATGGTTTAGACGTGGCGGGGCCGCTCCAAATAATAAGGTTGCGAGGGTGGATGACCGACGTGTGGTCACACCCGGTGCGGGGGCGAAGAGATGTGGTAAATGTGGGAAGGAACCCTTCGGAGAGTGTAAGTTAGGATGGAATATGTGTTTCAAATGTGGGAAGCCTGGTCACATGGCGAAAGATTACGGGGTTATGAGGTGTTATAACTGTAACGAGGAGGGTCATATTAGCCGGGATTGAAAGAAGCCAAGAGTTGAGAGTTCCGGAGGAAAGAAGAAGGTTGGAACTGAAGGGAAGAGGGCAAGCACCAGAGCTTTCACAATGACCAGGGAGGAGGCTAGGACGGACCCAGATGTGGTGTCAGGTACGTTTCTAGTAAACCAAACTCCTGCTTCTATGTTATTTGATTCTGTTACTAGTAGGAGTTTTATTTCTGCTGCTTTCGGTGCTAATTTGCCTGTCAGTAGTAGACGTATTGATGAGCCCTTTGAGGTAGAAACCGCAATAGGTAAGTCTACCAGGATTTTTGACTTGATTGATGGTTGTGATATAGAACTACAAGGTCATAAGTTTCCTTTTAGACTGTATGTGATGACCTTAGGCGGGTTTGATGTAGTCCTAGAAATGGATTGGTTAGCGGACTACGAGGAGAACATTGCGTGTCACAAGAAGATGACTAGATTGAAAGCACCGGATAGGAGTTCGGTGACGATATACGGTGATCGAGTTAGGACGATTTCGAAAGTGATTTTGATGGCGGTGGCAGAAAAGTGCATGAGACGTGGATGTAGTGCCTATTTGGCCTACGTGAAGGATGTGAACACCTCAACACCACAACTGTCTGATGTACAGGCGGTGTGTGACTTTCCCGATGTGTTCCCAAAGGATTTATTAGGTGTGCCACCGGATCTTGAAATCGAATTTCAGATTGACTCGGTACCAGGTGCTTAGCCTATCGCTAAGGCACCATATCATTTTGCTCCCTTAGAGATGAAGGAATTAATGGAGCAACTGCAAGAGTTGCTTGATAAGGGTTTCATCAGACCGAGTATCTCTCCTTGGGGTGCTCCAATCTTGTTCGTAAAGAAGGACGGTAGTATGAGGATGTTTATCGACTACCGTGAGTTGAACAAGTTAACGGTGAAGAATCGGTATCCATTACCGAGGATTGACGACTTGTTTGATCAGCTCCAAGGTGCCAGTTGGTTCTCCAGGATAGATCTTCAATATGGCTACCATCAGTGGAAGGTGGAGGAGCAAGATATCCCTAAGACAGTTTTTTGCACACGTTATGGACACTACGAGTTTCTCGTTATGTCTTTCGGGTTAACTAACATGCCAGCTGCCTTTATGGATTTGATGAACCGAGTGTGTCAGCCAATATTAGATAATTCAGTGATCGTGTTTATTGATGATATCCTGATTTATTCTAAGAACGAGGAAGAACAAGCCGGCCACATACGAAAGGTATTGGAGACACTTAGGAGAAAGAAGTTGTATGCCAAATTCTCCAAGTGCTTGTTCTGGTTGCACGAAGTTCAGTTCTTGGGTCACGTGGTAAATCCCGAGGGGATTATGGTAGACCCGGTAAAGGTGGAGGCGGTGATGCAATGGAAGCCCCCAAAGCCACCATCTGAGATTCATAGCTTCTTGGGATTGGCGGGGTATTAAAGGTGATTTATCCAAGATTTCTCCAAGATAGCTTCTCAGTTGACTAAGTTGACCCGCAAGGATGTGAAGTTTGTATGGGGACAAGATCAAGAGAAGGTTTTTGAGGAGTTAAAGATGAGGCTGATACAAGCTCCTATCTTGTCGTTACCCAAAGGAAGAGAGGATTTGGTAGTCTATTCGGATGCTTCCTACTCGGGATTGGGTTGCGTGTTGATGCAAAGAGGGAAGGTTATAGCCTCTGCATCCTGGCAATTAAAGGTTCATGAGGTTAATTATCCTACTCATGACTTGGAGCTAGCAGTTGTGGTTTTTGCCTTGAAGATTTGGCGGCACTACTTATACGGGACGAAGTGCACAATCCTCACTGACCATAAAAGCTTGAAGTAGTTCTTCAAGCAAAAAGATTTGAACATGAGGCAGAGGCGATGGTTGGAGCTCATAAAGGATTACGATTGCGATATCTATTAACATCCGGGCACGGCCAATGTGATGTCCGATGCTCTTAGCCGAAAGGAAAGACTCGAGCCGATTCAGGTGAAGGCATATTAGTTGATTATGACCTCTGACGTGATGACGCAGGTCAAGGGATTTCAAGACGAGGCTTTGAAAGAAGATCGTCTTAACTCTGAAAGCATGAAAGGTCTAGTTGCAGAATTGGGTGAGAACACTCTCGGTGTTTGAACCCGATCTGGACGGATATGGATTCCTCGTTATGGGGATCTACGTGGAAAGGTCATGGACGAGGCTCATAAGACTCGATACTCCATTCATCCTGGTGCTACCATGATGTAGCATGATATGAAGAAGGATTATTGGTGGCCGGATATGAAGCGTGACGTAGCCGAATACGGAAACAAAGGGCCTTACTTGTTTGCAAGTGAAGGAAGAACACCAGAAGCCATACGGGAAGATCCACCCTTTGGACATACCCTAGTGGAAGTGGGAGCACATCACCATGGACTTTATTATAAAGTTACCACGTATCCCGATAGGGTATGATGCCATATGGGTGTTAGTTGATCATCTAACCCAGAGTGTTCACTTCCTACCGATCCACGAGACGTAATCATCTGAGAGGCTAGCAGATCTGTTCATTAAGGAGATTGTAGCTCGTCATGGTGTACCGGTGTCTATTGTATCTGATCGTGACAGACGGTTTACATCCAAGTTTTAGAAGAGAATCCATGATGCGATGGGGACGAGGCCACACATCAGCACGACTTATTATTCTTAGACGGTCGGTCAGTCCGAGAGGACGATCCAGACACTTAAGGACATGCTTCAAGCATGCGTGATCGATTTTGGAGGAAGTTAGGATGATCATGTACCATTAGCAGAATTCTTATATAACAATAGTTATCATGCCGGCGTTGGTATGCCACCATATGTTATACGGTAGGAGATGTAGGACACCTGTTTCTTGGGATGATATTGGTCAGAAGGAGGTGGGAAGTATTAAGGTGATTGAAGCTATGACCGAGAAACTAGAAAAGATCAAAGCCTTTATGAAAGTAGCTAAGGATAGACAGAAGTCGTATGTTGATAAGGGACGTAGACCGATTGAGTTCCAGGTGGGTGACAGGGTTATGTTGAAAGTATCACCTTGGAAGGGTATCATTCGGTTTAGAAAGCGGGGCAAGTTAAGCCCGAGATATATAGGGCCTTTCCGAATCATTGCTCGTGTAGGAGAGGTGGCCTATAGGTGGGAATTGCCCAATGAGTTAAATGGAATTCACCCGACATTCCATGTATCTCATTTGCGAAAGTGTTTGGCAGACGAGGATATCCGTAGGCACATGATCGCCGCCCGGCCAGGTACGTTCAGGTCTGTGGTCGATTTGGCCGAAGGCTTTATGATGAGCGAGAGGTGGGGATAGATGAGGTGAGCAAGAAAGCTAGTGGTGACTGGAATTAGAATTGGAAATGGTTTGGACGTGACGGGGCCACTCCAAATAATAAGGTTGCGAGGGTGGATGACCGACGTATGGTCACACCCGGTGCGGGGGCGAAGAGATGTGGTAAATGTGGGAAGGAACACTTGGGAGAGTGTAAGTTAGGATGGAATATGTGTTTCAAATGTGGGAAGCCTGGTCACATGGCGAAAGATTGCGGGGTTATGAGGTGTTATAACTGCAACGAGGAGGGTCATATGATCCGGAATTGAAAGAAGCCAAGGGTTGAGAGTTCCGGAGGAAAGAAGAAGGTTGGAACTGAAGGGAAGAGGGCAAGCACCAGAGCTTTCACAATGACCAGGGAGAAGGCTAGGACGGACCCAGATGTGGTGTCAGGTACGTTTCTAGTAAACCAAACTCTTGCTTCTATGTTATTTGATTATGGTACTAGTAGGAGTTTTATTTCTGCTGCTTTCTGTGCTAATTTGCCTGTCAGTAGTAGATGTACTGATGAGCCCTTTGAGGTAGAAACTGCAATAGGTAAGTCTACCAGGATTTTTGACTTGATTGATGGTTGTGATATAGAACTAGAAGGTCATAAGTTTCCTGTTAGACTGTTTGTGATGACCTTAGGCGGGTTTGATGTAGTCCTAGAAATGGATTGGTTAGCGGACTACGAGGGGAACATTGCCTGTCACAAGAAGATGACTAGATTGAAAGCACCTGACAGGAGTTCGGTGACGATATACGGTGATCGAGTTAGGACGATTCCGAAAGTGATTTTGATGGCGGTGGCGGAAAAGTGCATGAGACGTGGATGTAGTGCCTATTTGGCCTACGTGAAGGATGTGAACCCGTCAACACCACAACTGTCTGATGTACAGGTGGTGTGTGACTTTCCCGATGTGTTCCTAAAGGATTTATTAGGTGTGCCACCGGATCCTGAAATTGAATTTCAGATTGACTCGGTACCAGGTGCTTAGCCTATCGCTAAGGCACCATATCATTTGGCTACCTTAGAGATGAAGGAATTAATGGAGGAACTGCAAGAGTTGCTTGATAAGGGTTTCATCAGACCGAGTATCTCTCCTTGTGGTGCTCCAATATTGTTCGTAAAGAAGGACGGTAGTATGAGGATGTTTATCAACTACCGTGAGTTGAACAAGTTAACGGTGAAGAATCGGTATCCATTACTGAGGATTGACGACTTGTTTGATCAGCTCCAAGGTGCCAGTTGGTTCTCGAGGATAGATCTTCAATATGGCTACCATCCGTGGAAGGTGGAGGAGCAAGATATCCCTAAGAAAACTTTTTGCACACATTATGGACACTACGAGTTTCTCGTTATGTCTTTCGGGTTAACTAACATGCCAGCTGCCTTTATGGATTTAATGAACCGAGTGTGTCGGCCAATATTAGATAATTCAGTGATCGTGTTTATTAATGATATCCTGATTTATTCTAAGAACGAGGAAGAACAAGCCGGCCACATACGAAAGGTATTAGAGACACTTAGGAGAGAGAAGTTGTATGCCAAATTCTCCAAGTGCGTGTTCTGGTTGCACGAAGTTTAGTTCTTGGGTCACGTGGTAAATCCCGAGGGGATTATGGTAGACCCGGTAAAGGTGGAGGCGGTGATGCAATGGAAGCCCCCAAATCTGCCATCTGAGATTCATAGCTTCTTGGGATTGGCGGGGTATTAAAGGTGATTTATCCAAGATTTCTCCAAGATAGCTTCTCAGTTGACTAAGTTGACCCGCAAGGATGTGAAGTTTGTATGGGGACAAGATCAAGAGAAGGTTTTTGAGGAGTTGATGATGAGGCTGATGCAAGCTCCTATCTTGTCGTTACCCGAAGGAAGCGAGGATTTGGTAGTCTATTCGGATGCTTCCT
The DNA here is from genome assembly GCA_018326465.1 of Flaveria floridana. NCBI lineage: Eukaryota > Viridiplantae > Streptophyta > Magnoliopsida > Asterales > Asteraceae > Flaveria > Flaveria floridana. The sequence goes on along the minus strand of BJCO01406752.1, from coordinate 6,500 downwards.
ACTCATGATTGGGTTGCGTGTTGATGCAAAGAGGGAAGATTATAGCCTATGCATCCTGACAGTTAAAGGTTCATGAGTTTAATTATCCTACTCATGACTTGGAGCTAGCAACTATGGTTTTTGCCTTGAAGATTTGGCGGCACTACTTATACGGGACGAAGTGCACAATCTTCACGGACCACAAAAGCTTGAAGTACTTCTTCGACCAAAAAGATTTAAACATGAGGCAGAGGCGATGGTTGGAGCTCATAAAGGATTACGATTGCAATATCTATTAACATCCAGGCAAGGCCAATGTGATGTCCGATGCTCTTAGCCAAAAGGAAAGACTCGAGTCGATTCGGGTGAAGGCATATCAGTTGATTATGACCTCTGACGTGATGACATAGGTCAAGGGATTTCAAGACGAGGCTTTGAAAAAAGATCGTTTTAACTCTGAAAGCATGAAAGGTATAGTTGCAGAATTGGGTTAGAACACTCTCGGGGTTTGAACCCGATCTGGACGGATATGGATTCCTCGTTATGGGGATCTATGTGGAAAGGTCATGGACGAGGCTCATAAGACTCGATACTCCATTCATCCCGGTGCTACCACGATGTAGCATGATATGAAGAAGGATTATTGGTGGCCGGATATGAAGCGTGACGTAGCAGAATATGTGAACAAAGGGCCTTACTTGTTTGCAAGTGAAGGCAGAACACCAGAAGCCATATGGGAAGATCCACCCTTTGGACATACCCAAGTGTAAGTGGGAGCACATCACCATGGACTTTATTATGAAGTTACCACGTATCCCGATAGGGTATGATGCCATATGGGTGTTAGTTGATCATCTAACCCAGAGTGCTCACTTCCTACCGATCCACGAGACGTATTCATCTGAGAGGCTAGTAGATCTGTTCATTAAGGAGATTGTAGCTCGTCATGGTGTACCGGTGTCTATTGTATCTGATCGTGACAGTCAGTTTACATCCAAGTTTTAGAAGAGAATCCATGATGCGATGGGGACGAGGCTACACATCAGCACGACTTATTATTCTTAGACGGGTGGTCAGTCCGAGAGGACGATCCAAACACTCGAGGACATGATTCAAGCATGCGTGATCGATTTTGGAGGAAGTTAGGATGATCATGTACCATTAGCAGAATTCTCATATAACAATAGTTATCATGCCAGTGTTGGTATGCCACCATACGAGATGTTATACGGTAGGAGATGTAGGACACCCGTTTCTTGGGGTGATATTGGTCAGAAGGAGTTGGGAAGTATTGAGGTGATTGAATCTATGACCGAGAAACTAGAAACGATCAAAGCCTTTATGAAAGCAGCTAAGGATAGACAGAAGTCGTATGTTGATAAAGGACGTAGACCGATTGAGTTCCAGGTGGGTGACAAGGTTATGTTGAAAGTATCACCTTGGAAGGGTATCATTCAGTTTAGAAAGCGGGGCAAGTTAAGCCCGAGATATATAGGGCCTTTCCGAATCATTGCTCGTGTAGGAGAGGTGGCCTATAGGTTGGAATTGCCCAATGAGTTAAATGGAATTCACCCGACATTCCATGTATCTCATTTGCGAAAGTGTTTGGCAGACGAGGATATGGTTGTACCACTGGAGGACATTGAAGTTGATGAACAGCTCAATTATATAGAGCAACTAGTGGCGATCATTGATCGTAAAGAGAGAAGGTTAAGGAACAAGGTGGTTCCCTTGGTGCGAGTACAGTGGAAACATAGAAAGGGATTCGAGTATACGTAGGAGACTGAAGAAGAGATGAGGGAGCATTACCCTCATCTGTTCAAGGAATAATAGGTTTCGGGGATGAAACTTATTTAAGGGGGGTGGACTTGTAACACCCGGTTATTTTTAATAGACGAGAAAGAAATAATAAATGCGAATAAAAGAAGGAAATATAATTCAACCCAAAGTTGAGGGGTTAAGAGTGTCAAAAGGACCAAAAGTATTAAAAGTGGGTACAAAAGGTGGTATGGCCGCCTATGTTTGCTGCACAACACCTTTTCATTCGGTTTTAGAGAGAGAAAAAGAAGAGAGTTCGGGTTTCTAGAGAGAAGAAGAAGAAGAATTCGAATTCAAGGTAAGAATTCATTGTTTTAAGTGTTCTTGATGGGTTTTAGCCTCGGTTTATGCTTATACATGTTTGTATGTTCGGGTTATGTGTTTTTAGTGGGTTTTTAGTTGTTTGAGCTCATAGCAAACAGGTTTCAAGAAAGTCATACTCAAAGTTGCTTAAGATGAGTTCTAGAACCCCACTTTTTAAATATTTTAACTGATTTTGGGGCTGGAAAATACATGTAAGTATGTTTTTATAAATTGGGTTTTGTTACCTGTATGTGTATGTATGAATGTGTATGTGGGTGGGTGTATGTTTAGGTTTGATTTGTGGTTATGTTCATGTTATGATGCTTAGAATGTTAGAGCTAAGCTTAGATCATGATATATGTTAATTTGGGGACTGAATTGTGTTAACTAGTGTGAGTTGGTTACCCATGCGCCTAAATAGTGGCCCATGTGCCCAATGGTTAAAACTACCAAGTGTTTCCCCATGCGCCCAAACCCCATGCGCCCAAATAGTGGCCATGCATCTGAAATTTTGCCAGAATGACTAAGTGTTGGCCCAGGCACCCTAATAGTGCCCATGCACCCATAAACTTCCCATGCGTCTGTGTTCCCATGCGCCCAGAAAGCCATACGCCTGCATAGTGTCCATGCGTCTAAGACTTAGAATTTATTTTCTGAATTTTAGGGAAAATGTAAAGTATAGGCTTTGACTTGGGATGTTCCCGGGGGTGATGTGGGTTGACTTTTGGTGATGGATGATGTGTGATGTCTAGATAATGATGTGTGATGTCTAGATAATGATGTGGGTTGACTTTTAGTGATGGATGATGTGTGATGTCTAGATAATGATGTGTGATGTCTAGATAATGATGTGTGTTGACTAGATGATGATGTATGATGATGCATGATGATGTGCGATGATGTGTGATGTAATTTTTGTTCCTTAATACGTATTATTTACGTGGTGTCACGTAGAGTGATTATGTTAATATACGTAAAGTATTATCTTAACGAAGCGAAAGAAATAAGTTAATAAGAAGTGGAACTTAATGAAAGAATGAAAGCCTTGCAAGCAAAATGGAAAGAGGTTCACAACTCCATGTGAGTTGTTAGAACAACTATGTGTAGAATAGCATGCGATTTTGGCTAACTCATGAGGGTTCGCACACAGTGGGAGTCAGTCTTGGCGGCTGCTCCATACGTGCGATGTGGTATTAACAATGTGTTACGTAGCGTGCGATCTTGGCTACCTCATGAGCGTTCACACACAGGGGAGTCAGTCTTAGTGACTATTCCAAACGTGCGATATGGGATCCTTGTCATTCGACCTCAGTAATCGTGGTTGCGTTCCACGAAGAGGGTAAAGCTTGACAGGATCTAGATTCAGTGAAAGATAATAATAAAAGTGCGAAAAGTGCGAAAAGTGCGAAACTTATAAAATGTGGAATATGAACGAAATGAATGAAAAGAGCGATAAGAATGAAAAGTGCGATAAGAATGAAACGTGTGATAAGAACGAAATGAACGATTTGTGATCATGTGCGATAGTAAAGAAAATGTTTTAACGAGCAAGGTAATATATATTTTATAAAACTAAAACTCACTCAGCAACGTTGACTTTTATTTATTTTCCAGTTAGCAGGTAAGAGTTGCTGAGGATGGCACGGGGGCAGCTACTTGGATTACTTTGGATGGCATCCATTTTATGTAAAATGACGTTTTTGTGATGTAATGCAACGAATGATATTTTGTAACGATGTTGTATTATTTTGCAAAAGCAGTTATGAATATGTGAAATGATTTTAGTTAAATGATTCTGCTGCAATGTTTTAAATAAATGTGTGATTTATGTGCGATGAATGACCAACTGTGAGGTGCCCGGAAACGGGGCGTTACACGTTCGGATTTCAGCGGCCCTCTAGTCCTCACTGTTTCTCACCCTCATGAACCTTAATTCTGGCACAAGACTTTCATCCCCTCTCAACATCTTTCGGTAAGTTTCGGCAAGTTTCGAGCAGATTCGGAAAGTTTCGAAGATCGGATAAACCCCCGGGCACCCGTGGTCATCGATTTGAGCAGGCAACTCGGTATGTGTGGGTTTTCTCATACTCTAATCCGTGTTCGTTATATATAGTTCTGAGTATTCAGTTACAGTTTTCGCGTATGATTGCGTGTGAGTTCAAGGGCTGTGGAAATCTAGTTGTGTGTGTGGGATGCATATGTGTATGGAAGTGTATGTGTGTGTGTGTGGGCTGCTGAGTGTATGCGTATTTATGTGTGTGTAATATGCATGTGTGTATTCTTGTGTGTGTTTACTTGTTTGGTGTAATGTATGTTGTGAATGCCGATCTATAGTGTGTGAGTGTGTGTTCTGCGTTGGGTGTGCTGATGGGTTGTGATTATGGTGTTAGTGCTTGGGCTTCACGCATACATAGTTGTCAATTATGTTTCATGCATTCATGGGTGGTGATTATGGTGTGATTATGTTGTTTGTTATTTTCATTGGGTACGTTAATGGCTATATATATATGTGTGTGTGTGGACTGTAGTTACATGCGTAAGTAGTGGTTCTTGTGAGGAGGTGGTCATATTTTTATTGAATGGGTTAAGTATGTATGCATGATATACATTCTGTGTATGCGGGTTTATAATATAGATTATAGGTGAGTAGAAGAAAATGGCATTATATTAGTTATTATAAATAAATAATATATGTATATTATGGGGTGTATGAATTCATATATATATAAACTGATCATAAGTTTGATACGTATGGTTCGTAACGTGGTTGTGTTGTGTGAGTTATGTGTAATTTCATGTATGGTTTGATAATAACAATATTATTAATTCACTGATACGTGATAATCGGGTTCTATGCATACTTGCATGTGAGTGGGAAACAATTAGTAGCATGCACCGTAACCGAGTCGAGAACGTGAGCCATATCGTTCTAGTTTAGATAGTTACTTATATCACTAATATTTAATATCAATTAAATATTTAATTAAATTCTGAATAATCAGAATCAAATCATTTGTACTTGCATTTACGTGTTGCTGTGCTTTCATGGTGAGTTCTCAGCCCCACTTTACTCGTACTTTTATGGGGGAGAGAAACATATGTTCCAATACGTATTTTCATTTGATCGTTATTATTATGATGTCACTTGTTGACTAGTGTGATACCAATTCAAGTCCTCATTCTTAAATAGTTAATTTATGTATTTTAGCGAGTTAATTCTGAGTAGATCTACAGGGTTTGACAAACCCCACCCGGGCTAGTCGTACTAGCACGACTGCATGTCAAACGGGTGTTTAATTGGCTTAATTTCCGTTGTTGTGGCTTGGTAACTGTAGGGGTTGAATCTAGTTGCTCAGGAAATCAAATAAATATGAAGATCAAGTTCAAGTATCAAGGGACAAGTTCAAGTAACCGCTAGACAACTTTTTTATCACGTGACAACTTCTGTCGTGTGAGAAGCTAGCATTCGTGCGAGAACTATAGTTTAGTATAAATACGTGGTAATAAACTTTTTGATCATTTCCTAAATTTTGTACTCATTGTAAATATTTCAATTCATAGAGCAATACAAGTGAAGTTTATTTACTTATGTGTTAAACAAATTGATTTTGTTCTTAGGGGGAGTAAATAGCTTGAAGAAAAATACAAAAAGATTTTATTTTTAGAAAAATTTAAGAAAATTAAATTTTCAAGATTTTATAGGAAATGATAGTACATTTCTTGATTTTGATTCGTTACATTTGAAGGTATACAAGAAACTGACTTATATTATGTTTGATATGTTTATAGGCCGGACGATCAAGAACGAAAAGCACTATGTACTGTGATGCACTGAAAGTAAATTTCTATGACGAAGTGGGCAACATATGAAGGTTTTGTGAATACACTGATTCTATGCTAAAATAGAATGAGAGTTACAGTCTAGTCTATATATCTATATATATGTACATATCTATATATATGTATATATGTATATATATATGCATATATATCTAAATATATCTATATATATATATATACATACATATATATATACATATGTATATATATATATATATATATGTATGTATATATACATGTATATATATATGTATATATATATATATATGTATGTATATATATATATACATATATATATGTATATATATATATGTATATGTGTATATGTATATATCTATATATATGTATAAATGTATATATGTATATATGTATATATATATATATATATATATATGTATATATATATATATGTATATATCTATATATATATATCTACATGGATATATATATATCTATATATCTATATATATATGCATATATATATATCTATATATCTATATATATATGCATATGTATATCTATATATATATATATATATATATATATGCATATATATATAC
>BJCO01406705.1:0-11448 GCA_018326465.1 Flaveria floridana | reverse complement strand
TGTTGGTCTAATCTTGAATAATTGATATAATAATTTCCAAAAAATAAAGAAACCAAAAGTCCCGCAAATTAAGGCATATATTAAGCAATGCTTGATTTATGCAATTAGTCATAATTGTCTTTTCTAAAGTTAGAAGTTGCTTTTGCTTTTTCCCTTTAAATAGATAGGTAGAATAAGTTGCAAATTGTACTAATTTCCTTTACTTTGAATAATAGAAAAGAGTCTGGGAGTTCCCCAAAAACATGTGTCTGTTCTTGTTTTTTCTTTGATCCAATTTTCTAACAATGTTGACATGGAATCTGGGCACTAGTTAACTTAAAGCACTCACATCCCATTCCTTATTTTCATACTTATAATTATCCTAAAAATCACTACTTCTCTCTCCTTTCAATTAAATAATATATTTTTATACCTTTTTCATTACATTTTCTCTCTCCTTCACTCACAACCACTTTTAAAAATATTAAAAAATTTATAAGGGTTGAACAGTGAATCCTTAAATTTACAGATGAACAGTAACATTTTCTCTTTCCTCCACTCACAACCACTTAAACTATTCCATATAATTTAAGAACTCACACTCACATAATTTTAAGGAATGGGTTGTGAATGCCCTTAGAAGGTCACCTTGTAATCAAATTCTATAACTTGATGTTTTTATTTGGCCTAAAAGAGTTGTCACCCAAATGAGAGATTAACCAAAGTTGGTTATTTTTCCATGCAATTTGCGGATTTAACATTACACTTACGTGAATATGTATTGATTAAAATGAAAACACAAAAATTCTGGACTTTACTTTTTGCTTCTGCATTATCTAACTGTTGTTAATAGGTGGCGGAGCGCTCTTCTTTGGAGAACTTTTTTCACAACTGCTGTAGTAGCTGTGGTTTTGAAGTCTCTGATTGAATATTGTAAAAACGACCGGTGTGGATTATTTGGAGAAGGAGGTCTGATCATGTTCAACATTGATAATTCAGTACCTTCTTATAACACTATAGATCTCCTCGCCATTATATTACTTGGAGTTATTGGTGGAATTTTTGGGAGCATTTACAATTTTCTTGTTGATAAGGTCTTGCGGACTTACAGTATCATCAATGAGTAAGCACTTTTCATTTTTTTTTTTCTAATCTTTCTTGATATAACATAAGTCAAAGTGATCTTCTTTAGAGGTTAAATAAGCAATTCCATACAATTAGCAGCAAAACTGATCATGAAAGAGTAAACTAGGATCATGTACTTACCCTTTCTTTTAATGATTCAATATCACATGAAGTCACTTGCTATACGCAGCACCCGTAGATTCATGCATAGTACAAATAAGCGTATGTGCTTTTACTGATTCTTGAAACTAATTGCAGGAGAGGTCCTGGTTTTAGGGTGCTTTTGGTCATCATCATTTCAATCCTAACTTCTTGTTGTGCTTTTGGTGTCCCCTGGCTTGCACACTGCATCCCGTGCCCGGTTAATGCAAAAGAAGAATGCCCCACAAAAGGCCGTAGTGGAAGCTACAAAAGCTTTCAGTGTCCTGATGGTCACTACAATGATCTTGCTTCACTTTTACTCACCACCAATGATGATGCCATTAGAAACTTATTCAGCTCCCTCAATACAAACGAATTCCGCATTCCCAGTCTCATCTTCTTCTTTTTTGCCATGTATTTCCTCGGTATCATAACATATGGAATTGCAATTCCTTCTGGGCTATTTATTCCTGTAATATTAGCTGGAGCATCATACGGGCGGCTTGTCGGCCGGCTCCTCAATCCCATTGCTAATCTTGATAGTGGTCTTTTCGCCTTGCTTGGTGCCGCCTCGTTCCTTGGTGGCACTATGAGAATGACAGTTTCACTATGCGTTATACTTCTTGAGCTCACTAATAATCTACTCATGCTTCCATTAATGATGCTTGTCCTCCTTATTTCGAAAACTGTGGCTGATTGTTTTAACAAAGGAGTGTATGACCAAATTGTGACAATGAAGGGTTTACCTTTCCTAGAAGCCCATGCCGAACCATACATGAGACATTTAGTTGCGGGTGATGTCGTATCTGGGCCATTGATCACTTTCTCAGGTGTTGAGAAAGTTGGTAACATACTACATTCCTTAAGGATGACATCACACAATGGTTTTCCGGTCATCGACGAGCCACCTATTACTGATGCCCCTGAATTATGTGGGCTTGTTTTAAGGTCTCATTTGCTTGTTTTGCTTAAAGGAAAGGTTTTTACAAAACACAGGCGTTTAAGTGGAACTGAAACTTTGAAAAGGTACCATGCATTTGATTTTGCAAAAGCGGGATCTGGAAAAGGGTTGAAACTCGAAGACTTGGATATCAGTCCCGAGGAGATGGAAATGTATGTTGATCTGCATCCTATTACTAACACATCTCCTTATACAGTGGTGGAAACCATGTCTTTGGCTAAAGCTGCAGTTGCTTTTAGGGAACTTGGTCTTCGACACTTGTGTGTTGTGCCAAAGACTCCTGGGGTAACCTTTCGTTCCTTCTTTCTCCTTATTTTATCTTATCTTATCTTATCTAGATCCTTAGTCTCTCAACTAGAGTTGCCGAAATGGGTAGGTTGGAAAAATTGGGTGACGGTCAAAATGGGTAGGTTTGGATTGACCCGACACTTCTTTGTTCAAACATTAAGTTAGTTAGTGTGTTAACTATTTATGATGAAAATTGATAATTTCTATCTTTTGCATGAACATACTTTTTTTGTCCCATTTTAGTCATTGTACTTAAATGTGGGGGAAAGACCGCGTACATCTTCCCTTAAATGGGACGGACCCTCCCTGGACCCTGCGAAAACGCCCTTTAGTCATTGTACTTGTACATTTTATACCAACTTTTCTGGAATAAAACAATTGAAGAAGTTTTATGCTTTGAAAACTACACTTTTAAGTGATTTTTTATCCGTCTCTTTTTCTTATAACTTTGCATCTTAACATGTGAAGAGCTAAACTATAACCTGAATTTGACTCGTTGATAAGTAAGCAGGTTTAAATCACCACCTATAGCACGGTCTTTCTCCTTTAGTTAATTATTTTCAAATATTTTTTTTTGCAGAGGCCACCAATTGTCGGTATCTTGACACGACATGATTTCATGCCAGAGCACATTTTGGGACTCTACCCGCACATTGACCCGCATAAGTAGATAAAAGAAAGGTGTCATACAAAGGCGGTATCATGTATTATGGTTGGGTTTCGATAAATCATCGAATGCCAAAGGGATCCTGGTAAAGTTGTTATTCTTTTGTGAAATTGATTTTGATGGAGGCAGAGAAAGGTACAGATGTTGTTTGTATGTTTTTTTGGAGCGTGAAGGTGAGTATTGTTTTTCTTTCAAATAATACAACTTAGTTGTATGTTAATATGTTGTTACAATCACTTCTTAATATTAAAGGTGTATTTTGATATTTAGAACTCCTTTTTAATAATTGCTCGTTAAACCTCTTCTCGACCATCTTAAAATTAGTACTAAAATTTTGCATAATTAAAACTTTGATTAACATTATTTGTGTACTATTTAAATATTATTAATACGAAGTTTTCCAAACATTACATTAACGTGTGTTTTAACTTTGTGTATCTTGTATTGTTGAATGTTTGACCTAATTATCAAGCGGAACTATAGCCATTCATAAACATAAAACAAATAATTAAGTAGCATAAGCATAGTAGTAGTTTATTATTATTATTATTATTATTATTATTATTATTATTATTATTATTATTATTATTATTATTATTATTATTTTAACATTTTTAAGGTAACACTGAAGTGGATGTTCAAACCTATGCTAAGCAATAATATGGCCAAACGTTGCTATCCGATGCAAATCCTTTATAACATCTTTAGGGCACATTCGATTTTTTAGAATTTGAAATGTGAATTCTTTTTTATTCGTAAAAATTTACTAGAAGTAAAAGATATTATGTTTAATTGAGAAATGAATGGAATAGACGCACAAATTCCTTCTTTTAAAGAAATTCAAATTTTCTTTTAGATTTAAAAAATTTTCAACCAAAGAAAGTAGAATCTCGACCTTCAGCGTCAATGCTGGCTTCACCACCCACAGTAGTCACAACCGCATACAAGTTGTCACTGTTTGATTTTGAAAAATTACTAAAACTAAAAGAAAACATGTTTGACTTGAATCGGACCTGTCAGACCAGGATTCGGTTAGGCCACATGTCTGAGTCACCCTAATTTATTTTGTATGACAAAGAATCGGTCGGTTTGGTGGTCAGACCGGGAACCGAGTCGGACCGGATTAGTGGTGTACAAACCGGGTTTTTTCCCAAACCGGTTTGGGGTTCAAACCGGAACCGGTTTGATCAACCGTGGTCAAAACCGGTTTGGCCTCCAACCAGTCCGGGTTCTAAACCGGTTTCAAGGCCATAACAAACAAACCTATTAAACCGATTTGGAAAGTGGTTCGGGCCCAAACTGGTTCGGGTTTTATTTTTTTTAATATTAATTAAATCATATTTATTTATATTGTTTAAAATTTTTGTTATTAATATTGTTAGTAATAGTATCATACAAAGTTACAAACATATAACGAAAGTGAAATATCAATGAACATTATACAAAGAAAGTGAAATACATTATATATAAAACATATAACGAAAGTGAAATACATAATAAACATTATATTAGAAAGTGAAATATATTATATATAAAACATATAACGAAAACGAAAGTGAAATATATAATAAACATACAAACAATTTAAACAACATAAAAGTTTTAATAATAGTTTTTTTAAAAACTAAATATTTAGCCTTGTCGACTAGTCGTTCTCCGTTTGTTTGTTCGTTCGTTACAACTTGTATGTTTATTATTCGTCACCAGAACCGAAGTTGTTACGAAGATACTCATCATATGCCGCTTCATCATCGGTCATTCCGGGTGTCAATCCCCTCTCAACCTCGTCCCGTATAATTCGGCCTCATATTCCAATTCTCTTTCAAGTGAACATTTGTCTTGTACTCTTTCCGCGACATCCAAATAATCCTTCAAGCAAATTGACATTTCAACCACTTGGGTAGTGAGACGCGTTCGTCTTATCGATATAACTCTGCCACTAACAGAAATAGCAGATTTCGAAGCTACCATGGAAGCTTGGATGATTAGTAAATCTCGGGTCATGATGGATAGAATGGGAAATTGATCATCCTTATCTTTCCACCAAGCCAACAAGTTAAAAATTTTAAATTCATGTGGACTCATGGTGGATAAAAAGTTTGTTTCACCATACCTCCTAAGTTCACTATTCGGAGTGTTACCACGTTAACGTTTATTACATTCATCCCTTAAAGTGTTATATAAATCAAACATTGAATCATTTGAATTTTCAAAATTTGCCGCATGCCTTAAAGACTCATGGACTTGTGATGTTTTATCATATTTTAATAAATAAACATTATAGATTTTTCCTAAATGCTCGTTGAAATTAGCTTTTAAAGTTTTACCATAAAATGAGTTATCATCTTCTAAATTTAAATTAGAAGTAATTTTATCAAGTAAATTTCAACTCCAGACAAATTTAAACAAGGATTTAATGTTGCGGCACATGTAATAATCGGTGATATTTTTTTAAAATACTTTTTAAGTTTTTCTTTTATTAGGGTTACCATATCCGAATAAGGTCTACCCTTAAACGACATCTCATTTAATTTAGAAGTCATTAAATAAATTTGGTGAAGTACTAACGGACTCGTAGGATAATAAACTCAGGAAAAAGAAGTAGTTGTGGTTTTAAAAATTTGAAGCAATTTGCTTATTTCTTCAATAATGAACCAACCCGATGGATTGTAACTATTTGTCTTTCCACGACTTACCAAACTATTATGAAAGGTTACTAAACTTTCTTTTTGTTCAACAGCCTTTTCAAACGTGTTACAAGTGGAATTCCATCGTGTTGGTACGTCCCAATTCGGACCTAAACATTTAGAATTTGCGTCTTTACAAAGCTTGCGATATCTACTATATCTTTGATTATTGTTAAAAATATCACGTAACATTCTTTTAAAACTATCTTTTTGTATTTTAATCGTTCTTAAACCGTTTTGAACGGCTAAGTTTATGATGTGCGAAACACATCGACTATGAAAAAACACACCGTCACACATTGGTTTATATTTTAATTTTAAATGATCAATCGTAAGCATGTTATTTGACGCATTATCAAAGGATATAGAAAATATTTTTTTCTAATTTATACGTTTTAATAACTTTATCAATAAGAAAAAAAATGTTTTGGCCGGTGTGAGGATAATCAAACAATTCAAACGTAATCGTACGTTTCATCATTTTCCATGAATCGGGTTTAACCCAATGGGCGGTGACACAAATATACGAGTCCAGTGAACCATGAGGAGTCGACCAAATATCACTAGTTAAATTAACACCGGTTTGTAAATTTTCAAAATAAGATATTAATTTATTTTTAGCTTTTTTCCACATTTTTAAACAATCTCTTCGAAGAGTAGCACGACTTACATTGGTGTAACGTGGTTGGAGAGTTCGTTGAATGGGTCGAGTCAAACGTTTTTTGTCGAAATGTTTGAATGGCAAGCTTTCTTGAATTACAAAATACGCCATTTGCTCCCGAACCGCATCAACGTTATAAGCACAAACATTTCATTCGTTTGTCATCGAAGCTTGACCTTGAGAGGGTTCACCCTTCAATGCCTTACAATATTTATTTGAAATGTGATTTCTTAACGTGGTGTTTGGATCTTTTTTGAAAAACTTATGGCAAAACTTGCAACGAGCCTTGTTCGGACCGCTTGCTATTTGACATAAATCGGAATTGCACCATTATTCGGTGTTCCTATTCGTTGGAATGATTACTACCACCACGTTGCTTGAAGACGCATCACAACCAACGGAAGATTGAACACTTGATGAAGCCATTTGAGAGAGTTTTCTGTAAGAGAACGAAAGTATTGAGCGTTTTTGTAATTTTTGAGAGTAGAGAGTGGTTTAAGTTGTAGTGATTCAACCAAAACATCCAATACATATATACTAACCTAATTGGGGTATAATGGTTAAAAAAACACTAAAAAACGGTCAAAATGGGTCCAAACAACTATATAGCCGTTGGATAACGGCTAGTTTTTTGAAAACCGGTTTGGGGACCAGTTTGAGAACCAGCTTGGGAATCGATTTGAATACCGGTTTTAAACCGGTTTTAAACCGGACCGGTTTCTAAACCGGTTTGAACCACCATCACTATAAACCGATCACAACTGGCGGTTTGGTCCGGATTGAAAACGGTTTGGGTCAAACCAGTTTGGGCCCAAAACTGGTTCCGGTTTTTTTTCCCGAACCGATTCGGGTACCGGTTTTTTTGTTCACCTCTAGACCGGATTTCGATATTTTTTATTTTTTTACTTTTTTATTTTTTGAATTTTAATTGGTTTAACGGGTAGGTTGGACTATAAATTGAGTGTTGGACGTATGATTCTTGTTGAGTTTTATATAACTATAAAATACATATATAAAATACTTATATTGATTATATATATATATATATATATATATATATATATATATATATATATATATATATATAGAGAGAGAGAGAGAGAGAGAGAGAGAGGGGGGGGAGAGAGAGAGAGAGAGATAGAGAGAGAGAGGCCTTCAAATGAAAACCACTTTTTTGAAAAAAACCCAAAAGAACCATTTTGAGCCATAGATCATAGTGATCAAAGGTTGTGATTTAAAGGGGCATATTTGTATTTTTACACCTTTTAAAACTAGCAGAGGAATGTAAGACAGGGGTACAATCTGTATATCACACTTGATTTGAGAAACCACCCCTAAAAAACGCTCCCCTAGATCGATGTGGTTCGCTTCAACAGAATCCCTAAAATGCTCTCTTCATTTGAAGATCACAGCATCATCGTTTCATCAATCCTCGATAAAATAGATGACTAAAGTTTGCAGAATTCTCTTCTCTTATAATCATCATTCTGTCAACCAAAGTCACCCAATATTGTGTCGATTTCGTTGAATAATAGAAGACTAGCGAACACTGCATTCATCCTTTTTTGAGACAAAAATCTAATAATCCAATAGGTTTGTCATATGTATTTGATATGAAATATTGAGTCACAAGCTTTTTATGAAACCTAGGACTTATAACTTGTTAATTTCTCTTTTCTTGGTGTTTTTATGATAGTAATGCTAGGTCTGAGATAATAAATTTAGATCTTTGTAAAAATAGGGTTTTTTATTAGTTGATGGTTGTTGTTTTTGCTATTAATCATCCAATTTCTTGTGTTAGATATATAAAGAGTGGCGTTGCTGGCTTGTATGTGGCAACATTTTCTTTTTTCTAATTTTGAACTGCCTCTACAAATACGGAACCCTAACTTTTTGCCATTTTACATGTTGTAGAAAACCACAATGTGAATATATTCATGCTAGTTAAAAACCAAATAGATATTCATTATAAATATGTAAGTGTATAAGTAAATTCATGCTCCTATGTTAAAGAAGTTGTTTATATTACCAACATTATATTTTATATTTTATGATGTTTTTATGTAGCGTAAATATTGGGAAATTTCTTGGAGTATAATGGTTATCCTTCAAGCCTTAACATAAAAATGCCCAAATCATTAGACCGGATCTGGCCTGGGGGTCAAATAAAATTTTAATGATTATGGGATTTTCTTGATGAGACATATGGAAACCTTCAAAGGTATGTCAAGGAAGTAGCTCAATGTGTTTGACGGGGAAGGGAGAAAGCTATAAAACCCAGATCAGACGGCTGAGCTGCAAGTATGCAGCCAAGATTCTTCTCTCTGAAATCAATAAGCATAGGCACAAGGTCTTGTGGTTAAGGATGCAGAACAAAAATGGGAAGAAACACAGGTTATAAAGGCATCTTCAAAAATTAATAAATAGGCAACTTTAATGTCAAAAGAGACGTGAAAGAAAGCAAAGGTTGTTGTCAAGCCAAACAAACGAAAGAAAAGAAAGGGTAGGTGAAGTTGGGTTTTCGTAAAGTCTTCTATCTGTAGTTCATACATTTTGTTTGCTTAAATTCTTAGACTTTCTTGGATAATATTTAAACTATCCAATGACACTATTATTTTGTAATGCATGGCAATTTTCACCCCTATTTAACATTATTAGACTGTCAAATTATGTTGAATTTCAAGATCCATTCTTGACTATGTATTTTGGTTGTCAATTTCAATTAATGAAATCTGGTTAAGTTATACAAATGTATATGAAAAGATGTGGTTTGACAATGTTGAGTCAATCTTATGTATAGCTCTAACTCTGCAAATCATAAATATGTGTTCCTCACCGTGTTCATGTACTTATGCTTATAACTTCACGTTATCACTTTATTTTTGCAGTAATGCACATTCTACAACTATGCCATAACACATACAACATTTATGCATCGGTGCACATACTGCAATTCCCATCATCGTGGATACTTATTTCATAATGTTACTAAATTAAATATATAGAATTGTAAGTTGTATTTGATCTAAAGTTGTAATTAATTTTTAACTTAATTGGCCCATAGGGTAACTCTATCATAAAGACCATAAGATAGAACATATATCTTCTAATTTTTTCAAAATCCTAAATTAATTTTTGGATAATTTGATTATTAATATCATGAATTGACAGTTAAATAAATTTATTTAAGTGTTTATATGCGACAATGGAGAGTAGAATGAAAAATAGTATATTCTAAAACGTTGACTTTTATTAATACATTTCTATTAATATGACCTCCCCATAAAAGTTTGATTTACTTTGTATAGTGCAAACATCATATTAGGTTAATTACAACATGGTTTGATGTTAACAACCTTGACATTTTAGAATGGTATGTTATGACACTATGGCTATCAAAATCACTTTCTAGATTATATTGAATGTATAACTAAAACTTGCATATGTGCTTATAACGCACTCCCGTATGCATCTGCTGATTAATATCGATTTAAGCATCTATTTCATTCACAAATGTTGGGAATGTAACATGAAATTAAAGAGGTTATACCACACCTTAAGGCATTATAAAATAGAAGGGAAAGCCATTAACACTACTATTGTCAAATATGCATTAATGCCCTCACTACACTAATGCATTAGCGCACATTCTACAATTATGCATTCATGCATAGGTGCACATCATTTGAATTTTTACTCGCCTACACACCATCGTGTTTATGTTTTCAGTAGCAATTTTAAATAACAGGATATCCCACATCTTCCAACATCCTAAAAACACATCATCCTAACACAACAACACATACAAATATATTCAAACAATTATGAGCAAAAACATATTGTTTTCTATACAAAACACATTACTTTTAACATATAAATTACCATACATCATAATCATGTTGATAGGTTTGTTTACTTACTCAAACTTCATATCACGAAACAAGATACATACTCGCATCATCCTAATTACATAATGTTTCAACATGTTCTTCATACATATTATTATCAATGCGACCCACCATATTTTAAGTGCGGTCAACTTGTTGAATGGGCTCAGTTGTTACCTCCTTGCCTTTATTCTTCTTTGGAGATTCCAATATCAACCACACTTTTATATGATATATTACTATTCATTCTGACATCTTTATCATGAGACTTAACATCATAATTCATCATGTCATTAGCTTCTGTGCAATTAACATCCTCGGCAACATCTACGTTGCTTGTTGCAACCACGATCTTAATTGAAACTACTATTACTAACAATGCTCTTTCATGAACACCCATTGAAGTAGATTTGAGTTCACCTTCACCATCTGCAAATATAAAATTAAATTGTGTGATTATGATAACTCACATGTTTTGGATGTATCGCATAACTATGATGAACAACCTGATCAATTCATATAAATTAAGCTAGTAAAAAATCTCCTTGAATTACATGCAGCGCCTGCTTAATTGAACACCAATAACTACCCATTATGTAAGCAGATAAGTTTCACAAGACTCAACTGACCCACAGAAGACTAATTGTTGTTTAGTTTTGAATGAAGAATCATAATATTATTGGCATGATAAGCTTCAAATTTAAATTATTTGAAAGTGGATATCAGAGGGTTAATTTAAGTGGAAGGAAAAATTAAATTTTTTAGCCCACTAAATTGAATGGAATTTAACAACTTACCATTTTTCCATTTTGTATAATTGTTGTATTAAATAAAAATATTAATATTAGAAAATTCTGATTGGTGGGTGTTAGTTGTTTTGTTTTTTTTTCAAAATATTGATTTTCATATGGATAGATTCACACACACACACATATATATATATATGTATATATATATGTATATATATGTATATATATATATGTATATATATGTATATATATATGTGTATATATATATATGTATATATATATATATGTATATATATATATATA